>SJYT01011194.1:212100-265872 GCA_006410635.1 Cephalophus harveyi
GTCAAGGCTATGGTTTTTCCAGGAGTCATGTATGGATGTGAGAGTTGCACTATAAAAAAAGCTGAGTGCCGAAGAATTGATGCTTTTGAACCATGGTGTTGGAGAAGACTCTTGAGAGTCACTTGGACTACAAGGAGACTCAACCAGTCCATCCTAAAGGAGATCAGTCCTGGGTGTTCATTGGAATGACTGATGTTGAAGCTGAAACTCCAATCCTTTGGCCACCTGATGCAAAGAACTAACTCATTGGAAAAGACCCTGATGTTGGGAAAGATTGAAAGCAGGAGAAGGGGACGCCAGAGGATGAGATGGTTGGATGGTATCACCGACTCAATGGAGATGAGTTTGAGTAAACTCCAGGAGTTGGTGATGGATAGGGAGGCCTGGCATGCTGCAGTCGGACACGACTGAGTGACTGAACTTCTGCACTGAATTCAGTGCTTGGATGATTAAGCAAAGAAACATCAGGATAGGAAACCTAAGATAGAGCCAGAAGCAAGGTCATTGCTGAACCTGTATGCTGTGAGCTCTCCCATACCTGATGGATGTGGATATTGGGTCCTCAGCAGCCACTGCAGACTAGCAGTCTGGTGAGTCCTGCAACTTGTTTAGTTATGGGACAAGATGGGCACCAGCGCAGACCAGTGTTCTCTGAGAACATCTTTGCTTCTTTCCTAAACGGTTGTCAAAGGAGAAGCTAAAACCACTTTAAACTATTTGTTTATAAAAATGTCTTACATTTTATGTGCAATTTATTCTTGAGTATATTATATATTTTGTGGACATTTGAGATTTATTTTCCCATTTTATTCTCTGTCTGATGCTGGCATAGAAAGTAGTCATTAATTTCTAAATAATTATTTTTAAAAATGTCTAATAACTTCTCATCTACACAGTCATCTAATCCTCAGACAGTAATAACTGCACCTTCTTATTTCTTGTGACTAAAGATTTTTTCTTTTCTTTTACCGTATTACACAGTCTAGAAGAGCACTACCCAATAGAAATATAACTCTTGGTAAAAGAAAGTAAACAGAAACATGAAAAATTATTTCAATAATATATTGTTTATTTTCTAAAAAAATTTTTGTTGGGGTATAGTTGATTCACAATGTTGCATTAGTTTCAGATGTACAGCAAAGTAAATCTGTTACCTGTATATCCAATTTTTTTAGATTTTTTTCCAACATAGACTGTTATAGATTATTGAGTAGAGATCCCTGTGCTTATTAAGTCCTTATTACTGATCTATTTATATATATTAGTGTATATATGTCAATCCCAATCTCCCACTTTATCCCTCCCCCCTTACCCTTACCCCTTCATAATCATAAGTTCATTTTCTACATCTGTAACTCTGTTTCTGTTTTGTATTAGATAAGTTCATTTGTACCCTTTTTTCTCAGATTCTCTATGTAAGTGATGTCACATGATATTTGTCTTTCTCTGACTTACTTCACTCAGTATGACAATCTAGTTCTGTCTATGTTACTATAAATGGTATTATTTCATTCTTTTTATGGCTAATGTTCCATTGTGTAAGAATGGCTATCTGTTCTTCTGTTGATAGTCATTTAGGTTGCTTTCATGTCCTGGCTGTTGTATTGCAAATAGTGCTTCAGTGAACTCTGGGGTGCATGTGTCTTTTCAAATTATGTTTTTTTCTGGATATATGCCCAGGATTGGGATTGCTGAGTCATATGGTAGTTCTACTTTTAGTGTTTTAAGGCACCTCCATACAGTTCTCCATAGTGGCTGTACCAGTTTACATTTCCACCAACAGTGTAGGAGGGTTTCCTTTTCTCCACACCCTCTCCAGCATTCATTGTTTGTAGATTTTTGATGATGGCCATTCTGACCAGTATGGAGTGATACCTCATTGTAGTTTTGATTTGCATTTCTCTAATAATTAGTGATTTTTACATCTCCTCATGTACTTTTTAACCATCTGTGTATGTTCTTTGGAGAAATGTCTACTTAGATCTTCCACCCATTTTGATTGGGCTGTTGAGGGTTTTTTGTTGTTCTTAAACAGCATGAACTATTTCTATGTTTTAGAGATTAATTTCTTGTCAGTTTCTTTGGCCCAGAATAAAATTTCAACCTAAATAAATATAAAAATTAAAAATTAGATATTTTACACTCTTTAAAAAATACTAAGTGTTCAAATTCTGGCCTGTATTTTATAGTTACAAAACACCTCAATTCAGATGAACCCTATTTCAAGTGCTCAGTAACCATATGTGGCTAATGGCTGTCATTTTGGATAGGTCTAGAACTTCTAGAATATGATGAACAGTAACCACGGTTGCAAGCAGCCTTGTCTTATTATTTCCTGTTGAATAGGAATACCGTTTACTTATAACTATCTATTATTGCCATTTGGCTTGGGGTTCCCTGGTGGCTCACTGGTAAAGAGTCTGCCTGCGATACAGGGGAAGTGAATTCGATCCCTGAATTAGGAAGGTGCCCTGGAGGAGGGAGTGGAAACCCACTCCAGTATTCTTGCCAGGAAAATCCCATGGCAGAGGAGCCTGGTAGGCTAGTCTATGGAGTCGAAAAGAGTTGGACATGACTGAAGTGACATCACACATGCACACATTGCCATTTGGCTTGGGACGATTTTTTTTTTACCATATCAAGAACAATCATCCACTACTAGCTTATGAAATATTTTTGTTGTGGTGGTTGGTGATATACATTAGAAATGCTATTGAAGTCACCTACTCATTTTTTAAGAAGCTATGCTATTTTTTCTCCTTTGGTTTAGTGATATGATGTTTTAAAATTTCCCCTAATATTTAGCTATCTCTGCATTCCTGAAATAATCATTACTTAGTGATGGACCACACTTCTTTTTACTTGGCAGGATTTGGTTTGCTTTGGTTTCACTTCATCAGGTCATCTTGCATTTCACAAAGTCAGACTTTCCCTTGAAAAATAGAATGACTAATAACAGTAGACAGACACAGGTAGGCCTTGGACTGAGTGAGAGAAGGACCACTTTTTCTCCTGAGGGCCAGGAAGCTGAGTGTGTGGGGCAGGATGTCCAGGCAGGGTGTGCAGCTGAGTCTGGAGGCTCTTGGACTCAGTCGCCTGGGCCCCATGCAAGTTCCTTAGGGAAAGTAGCAAGTGCAGGAGAAACGTACCACGTAAAGAAATGGCAGCCTTGGGAGCTCAGTGTTGAATGATGTGGAACCACAACTGCAAACATCATACTGGAATAGAGCCGTGTCCCCTTCCTTCTCTGCATCCTGAGCAGTCCTGGGGGACTAGCCTGGGTGGTGCATGCCTCATGCACTTCCATACTTGTGACAGTGGCCCAGGAGCTTGGACCAGTTGGTGCTCCTGGACCAACTAGTTGGTATCTGGACCATTGATGAGGTCTGGTCCATGGCCAAGGATAACCTGTTTCTGGGTCACATGCTTTCACTAAATTCTGTACTTGTGTCATCTGAGAATAATAGCAGTACACTTGGCCCTCTGGTGGATTGGTCAGATTTCCTAGCATTTTTTCTGTAAAACTAGTAAACAGAACTCTTTGCACAGAGAAAGTATCCTTAAACGTCTTGGAATTTTCATGAATGTAGTGCCCAGAGAGAAAGAAAAAGAGATATTTTTATCATGAGGGGATGAATACTTAGTAATGATTCAACCTTGACTATTAAAACATAACTGTATTAGTTTGCTAGGGCTGTCAGAACAAATCCCACAGCTGGGTAGATAGAACAACAGAAATTTATCTTATAGTTGTGTAGGTTCGCAGTCCCAGACCCAGATGTTGGCAGAGCTGATATTTCTCCTTGGCTCCCTCCCCACCGTGTCCTCATGCAGACTTTACTCTGTGCGTCTCTGTTCACACCTTCTCGTCTTATACTGGGTTGGCCAGAAAATTCATTTGGGATTTTCATAAGACATGATGGAAAATCCTAAGCAAACTTTTTGGCCAGCCCAGTACTTATCAGGACACCAGTCATCTTGGATCACGGCCCATGCTTGTAACCTTATTTTAACTTAATTACCTCTTTAAAGACCCTGTGTCCAAATACAGTCAAATTCTGAGGTATGAATTTGGAGGGAGACATCAGCATATAACAAGACTATTTTTTTAATCACCAAGTTGAAAAAATAAAAAATATCATTTATCAAAGCCTTTGGCTTCCATAGTCAAATGAAATCAGACTGTAGTTTTCTTTTTGAGTGAATTCTCCTTTGCCAAAGGTTAAATCAGTGTTAACAAATTTCTTCAAATAGTTGAAAAACTTTCATCTTTTTTAATATGCTGTGTACTAGTTTGTATAGGCCCACAAGGCCTGCTCTGAAACCCTTGGGACCAGATATATTTCAGAATTCAGAACCTTTGGCTTTTTAGAAAGGTGATAAATGACATATACCATGTATTGCATGTCACACCCAGTGGGATCTGGGATATCAGAGCATAATAAAGCACATGTACTACTTCATACCATGACATGGAAACAGTAATTGGAATGATTATTATATACATGTATGTTGGAGAAGGCAATGGCACCCCACTCCAGTACTCTTGCCTGGAAAATCCCCTGGACGGAGGAGCCTGGTAGGCTGCAGTCCATGGGATCACGAAGAGTCAGACACGACTGAGAGATTTCACTTTGACTTTTCACTTTCATGCATTAGAGAAGGAAACGGCAACCCACGCCAGTGTTCTTGCCTGGAGAATCCCAGGGATGGGGGAGCCTGGTGGGCTACCATCTATGGGATCGCACAGAGTTGGACACAACTGAAGCGACTTAGCAGCAGCACCAGCAGCATATATATATGTGTGTATATATATATATATATGAATTCAGGTCAAATTTAACGTTAACTGAGTTCCAGTCAGGTTTTGTCTTCAGATGTTTTATGAAATAAACTACAGAATGTTTGGAATTCTAGAACTGTAAATAAGGGATTGTGGGTCTGGGTACCAAATGATTGTATCATTTCCCTGAGAACATTAAAGTTTTACCTGAATGCAGCTTGCTTAAATATATAAACATATATGCATGTGTGAAAAGTTGCTTCAATCATGTCTGACTCTTTTTGACCCTATGGACTTTAGCCCACCAGGGTCCTCTGTCCATGGGATTCTCTAGGCAAGAATACTGGAGTGGGTTGCCATGTCCTCCTCCAGGGGATCTTCCTGACCCAGGGGTTGAACCCATGACTCTTATGTCTCCTGCATTGGCAGATGGGTTCTTTACCACTTATGCCACCTGAGAAGCCATTATATATTTGTATGTATGTGTGTGAATATATACACAGCTGGTAAAGAATCTGCCTGCAGTGCTGGAGACCTGGTTTGCTCCCTGGGTTGGGAAGATCCCCTGGAGAAAGGAAAGGCTGCCCACTCCAGTATTCTGGCCTGGAGAATTCTATGGACTATATAGTCCATGGAGTCGCAAAGAGTCAGACACAACTGAGTGACTTTCACAAAATACATATAATCTCTCTCTCTCTCTCTCTACCCAGGGATGGGGGAGCCTGGTGGGCTGCCGTCTATGGGGTTGCACAGAGTTGGACACGACTGAAGCGACTTAGCAGCATGCATATATACACATACATATATATAAAATCTATTGAACGCTTTAAGGTTTGCTTATAATTATTGAACTACTTGGGCTGTTTGTTTAATGAATCAATTTTGGTGATTTATAGATTTTCTAGAAACTCTCCTAGTGATTTTCAAATATACTAACAGGGCTGACATAGTACTCATTTAGCTCTTAAAAAGTAAACTTCATATTTATGGTTAAATCACATTTTTATTCTTAACCATTTTCCACTTAATTGTATCCGCTATATATTTTTCTGCTTCTTTTAAGTCAGTACTTGGAGTAATTTACCCGTTGTTGTAGATTTCTTTCTAAAAACCATAATTAGTAATATTATCTTTATCACATTCTTACACAACCTTTCCTTCTATTATATTCTCTTTCTGACACCTTGAGGTAGATGCTTAGTTTCCCTATTTTATTTCTTTATAAAGCAAGTAAATTGAGTCTCAGAGTTTTCCTCTGAGTGCTGCTTCAGTCTCATTCCATCCTTTGGTATGCAGCTGAGGAAGCAGCTGAGGCCACTGGCTCCATGTTTCCTGATCCTGTCTCTCCCTCAAAACTTCAAAACTGCCCTCCTCAAAACTTGCCACTATTGATTTCCCTTTTCTTTCCTATTCGTTCATCCTCTTACTTTGTAACTCTTTCCATTGGCCTTTTCTTTTGTTTTTAATATAAATTTATTTATTTTAATTAGAGGCTAATTACTTTACAATATTGTATTGGTTTTGCCATATATCAGCATGAATCCGCAATCCCACTGCTGGGCATACACACCGAGGAAACCAGAATTGAAAGAGACATGTGTACCCCAATGTTCATTGCAGCACTGTTTATAATAGCCAGGACATGAAGCAACCTAGATGGCCTTTTCTTGTAAACAAAAGTAACAGAATCTCATTTTCTTCTATTAAAAGCCCAAAGAAGCCAAAGCCTTCTCTTGAACCTGTCCTCCCTACTTNACACCGAGGAAACCAGAATTGAAAGAGACATGTGTACCCCAATGTTCATTGCAGCACTGTTTATAATAGCCAGGACATGAAGCAACCTAGATGGCCTTTTCTTGTAAACAAAAGTAACAGAATCTCATTTTCTTCTATTAAAAGCCCAAAGAAGCCAAAGCCTTCTCTTGAACCTGTCCTCCCTACTTTTGCAGCTGAAATGTCAGAAGATGTGAGCACAGTGATTGCTTTGGTTGCTTCCGAAGGTGGGACGCCTGCAGGGATCACAGGGTCTAATGAGTGACAGTGGCCGTGGTAGCTGAAGTAGAGAGAAGTCAGTGAGATGAAGAGGATGAGATGAAGAAATGAAGGAACCTGGGGCCCAGAGGCAGTGGGCATAATGCATCACACACTCATCAGAAGTAGTGGGTGTTTTCCATTTGGTTTGTCTTTAGGAAAGTGTGTGTGTGTTAGTGGCTCAGTTGTGTCTGACTCTTTGTGACCCCTTGGACTGTAGGCCACCGGGCTGTTCTGTCTATGGAATTCTCCGGGCAAGAGTACTGGAGTGGGTTGCCATTCCCTTCTCCAGGGGATCTTCCCAACCCAGGGATTGAACCTGGGTCTCCTGCATTGCAGGCAGATTCTTTACCNTGTGTTAGTGGCTCAGTTGTGTCTGACTCTTTGTGACCCCTTGGACTGTAGGCCACCGGGCTGTTCTGTCTATGGAATTCTCCGGGCAAGAGTACTGGAGTGGGTTGCCATTCCCTTCTCCAGGGGATCTTCCCAACCCAGGGATTGAACCTGGGTCTCCTGCATTGCAGGCAGATTCTTTACCACCAGGGAACCCCTTAGGAAAGCATGGTGTGTCTTAATTCTCCTCTCTTATTTTCTATTTTCCCCTTCCTTTTTGAAGGGGTGGTGGTGTTTTGTTGTAGTTGTTGGTTTTTTGCTATTTTCTTGCTTCTTCCATGTGGTTTGTTTTCTGATTTCCTCTTGGCAGTTTCTGTGAGCTATAAAGCCTTTTACATTCTATTCATGGTTACATTAAATAGCTTATATGTCACTTATTATCAGTGCCAGGTATATCTATGAATGTCTCTCTGTTGTCTAAGATGAAGAGAGATTCTTATTTTTAACTCTACCCTCCTCTCTTCAGTTTCCCCTGCACCTGGCCCTCCATCCCCACTCTGGGCTTGTGCTGATAAACTGTTACTTTTGACTGAATTTCTTATAGCTAAATTGAATTTTTTTTAACATTATGTATATTCTGCTGGAAGGATTAACTATGACATTTGCATTCTGTTTTGTGACCACATTTGTAAAAGTAACTCATTATATAGAATTGCTTTTTAGTGTAAATGGTTTTAGTGCCTCCAGTTGAAAGGCAGGAAGGAAAGGGCTGGGAAGAAAACATTAGATGATATTCTGGGTGAGAGACCCGGCTTCAGCCCATGGTTAAGCCTGTTGGGTGCTCGCTGGGGACTTGGGAAAGATTTCTTCTTTCATCTCATCGCCCATCCTTGACCACTTCACTTACTCTGCCTGCAATGATAATGGACCTGCCTATAGTACCAGAGGTAAAAAATGATACCAATATTGGACAGCTTTCCTGGATTGTAGCCACATCAGACATCTTTTCTGAGAGGCAGAGCCTCATGGAAGTCCTCAGGTTCTCTTGCTCTGGGTTTCCTTCCTGCCCATTTTTGTTGTTGTTCTATACAAACCATAACACCCTTCCAACATAGCTTTGGGCTTAGATATTTGGCCTATGAGTGTAGTTTGTCAAAGGTCAAAACATTTTCCTGGGAGCATCCAGGATGCGTTCCCACCTTTCATAGGGTTGATACATGTTTGAGAAATTTCCCAGAAACAATCTGCAGATGGGAGGTTGGCAGCACTCTGGGCAGGGATTTCAGGGCTGTGGACACAGACGTGACAGCCAGCCTCCTACATCGTCTCTATCCCAGTGGTAGCCCTGCTGGTTGCAGTCCTTGTAGAGGACCCAGCAAACGTGTGGATGTACCAGATACTAAAGACACTCAGATGCTTCCCGGGGATGCCATCCGGGCCTCCATCCGAGCGTGACTGTGTTAATGAACTCCTCTCATCAGTCTTGAAGGCTTCTTGAGGGGTAAGGCAGCAATTTGTTTTTCCCCAGAGAAAGGACTTGAGCCACAGGACATAAACTTGAGTCCAGATTTGGCTCATTACATGTTAACGTTTGAGTTGTTTTCAAGAATTTAGGAAAAGTTATAGGCTTGGATCCATTGAGATTGATTTCCTAGCTTGGGGGTCCTTCATTTTTACTCTTTGTGCTGAGAGAGAGTGTGTGTACGTGTGTGTGTGTATGCATGGCATTTCTTTTTCATGAGCTCATGCCTGCTATTTAACTGGAGAGTTGGCGGCTGCATCTTAGAGCAATGCACTTTTGGGTGTGGTCCACAGACAAGCAGCCTCAGCCCCACTGGGGAGCTTGTTTGACACGCATATTCTCAAGTGACATGAATCAGAAACTGAGGGTGGCACCCAGCAATCTGTGTTTCAACAAGTCCCCCAGGGGACATTAAAGAAAGGGAACCACTGTCTTAAAGGTAATCTTGTCTACCTTTCTCAGCCTGCACTTGAGGTACAAGACTCCCCCAGAGCTGGTGCTGCTGCTGCTGCTAAGTCGCTTCAGTCATTTCCAACTCTGTGCAACCCCATAGACGGCAGCCCACCAGGCTCCTCCATCCATGGGATTTTCCAGGCAAGAATACTGGAGTGGGGTGCCATCACCTTCTCCGACTCCCCCAGAGGGAGAGCAATTTACCAAGATTCCGTGCAGGGTCAGTGGCAGACCAGGGGTTAGAACCCAGGTGTTAGACATGAAGACAGCTGACATCACAACTGGAATACAAGAGGTATTCAGTAATGTGATTTTTCCTTCCTCTTGCTTCTGCCCCTGCCTAGGAGCAGCAGGACATAATCAGCTAGTAATGCACTGCTGTCTCTCAGTGCTTGTCTCTCTTTCTCCCTTTAATTCAGACAGAACCCAGAGAAAGGTCCCCACACGTGCTGTTAACTCACTGTGCATCCAGGAGCGAGCCACCTTGCCTGTGTCCCCATCGCGATGGTGAAGAAGTGAAGGGTTGGCTGGCCTCCCTAAGATCCCTTCCAGTTCTGACTTCCTAGGGCTTCATGGCAGGCTCTGACACACACGTTTCCCTGGTCGGCTATCAGCGGCCATCTGGCAATTAGCAGTCTCTGAGGCAGCTAATCCCACTCTGAGCTGGATTAAAGCTGAAGTTTAAAACATGGAGATAGGCAGGTGATTTATGTTTGAGTCTTTGGGTCCTGCTGTCCCTGGCAGCCCAGTGATGGAGGACAGAAAAGCTGATTTGCTCCCTTATCTATCTCAGGAGGCTCAGTGAAGCCGGATCAGCTTTCCAGGGGGACAACCTGAGCTGGGAGGGGTGCTGGGCTGCAGGAAGTGCTGGGGAGCTCTGGGAGCCCAGCCCTTAGCCATCAGGGCACGGCCGGGCTGGCCGGAGGAGACTGGAGAGAGCCAGTTTCTGTGCTCAGTGCTCTATTGCTAGAAGCATGTGTGATGGGGGACCCGGGGCACAAAGGCCAGACCATTTTGAACCAGGACTCCCAGATGCCATCAAGGGCCCTGGGGTGGCAGCCGACAAGCCCTCTGGCTCCTGTGGGGGTGCCCTCTCATTAGGCAACATGGCCAGAAACCAAACCCATGTGTTTGTTCACAGCCCGAGGAGATAATTAACTTATCTCCACAGAGGGACTTGATTACATTCCTAGCATGATCAGAATGAGAAATTTGAACCTGGAAATGCTGATGGTGGTGGGAGGTATTCGCAATGGTTGGCTAAGGAGCCATTTGTTCAGAAATTGGCCGAGTAATCAGACAAATGCCTCTTTTCCTAATTGTTGATAGGAATCAGCTAGTATGGCCGAGCCAGGGACTCACACCTGAAACAACGCATTACTTAAGGTGAGCATGCCTCCAAATATGTTAGGATGATCTAACAACAGTCCACATAACTTGAGTTTAAAAACGAGTTGTGCCTGTTGTGAATTTTGAACAGAATTGGGCACAGAGGCGCATGATTTGCTGCCTGTGTTTCATGGCTGGCTTGCTACTACTCTCAGGAATTACCTTTCACAAATATTTACTCAGGGTAGATATCTTATTGAGCACCTACTGCATGCAGCTCTGTGCCAGGGGCTGAGGAGCTGAAGCAGACAGGCTCTCTGTCCTTGAGACATTTACTATTTGTCTTAACACAAAAGTTTTATCCAGTACCCTTGAACCCTGAATTGTGCAATTTTTTCTGTAAGGGCCATGGGTAGTCCATTGATGGAGTGGACTGGAAAGTAACAGCTGAAACTTCCTAAGCGCTCACCTATACTAAACATGGTGCTAAGCATCAGCCCACTTGATTCTCATACCATTTTATAAAGGAGCTGCTACTATAATCTCTGTTTTATATACAAAGAAAGGCTTCCCTGGTGGCTAAGATGGTAAAGAATCTGCCTGCAATGCAGGACACCTGGGTTCAATCCTTGGGTCGGGAAAATCCCCCAGAGAAGGGAATGGCTACCCACTTCAGTATTCTTGCCTGGGGAAACCCATAGATGGAGGACCTTGATGGGCTGCAGTCCATGGGGTCGAAGAGTTGGACATGACTGAACAACTAAGCATCTCATACAAAGAAAACTGTGGCAGAGAGGTTAAGGACCTCCATCACAATGCGGAGAGTCAGACCCAGGAGGTGCACCCAGATGTGTCGGTTTGCAGAACCCATGCTTTTAACATTGAGGCTGCAGAGAGATTGGTTTACAAAGGCTGCACCTCTATCTTTACTCTCTCCTCTGCCACACCCACTGTGTGTAACTCCTCCCTACACACACTGCTTTCTTGTAGTTACTGGAGCCCACCGAGAGCCTTCCTGTCTTCAAGTGTTTATCCTGCTTCAAATGCTCTTGTCTTCTCTGCATAACTTTCTGCTTCCCCTTTGTCAAATCTCTGATTAAATATCCATTCCTTACAGAGCGCTCCCTTTAGCCATCTGATCTCAAATCACCCTCCCCACCTCCTTTCTTGAATCTTTTCTTCTATTTTGTTTTCATAGCATTTTACCTTTATCTGAAATTATTTGTACATTTGTTCACCTGTTTGTAGTCTGATGCTCTTACCAGATGGTAAGCTGATACGGAATTCTTGGATCTTGCAGTTCTTGAAGCCCTTTCCTATGGGATTTTCCAACAAGTTGGTGGGGTAGGCAGTTTAGATACTTTTATTCCTAGTCATTTCCCAAGGATGCTGAAGTTCAGAGATTGGAATTGATTTATTCAAGGTCATACCACATCTATGGCAGAGACAGAATTATACCATGGATGGGCCTTCTGAGGCCTGGTTCATTGCTCTTTTCCCTGCACTGAGAAGGATCCATTTCATGTGACAAGCAGTAACCAATCTCCAGGGCCCTGAAAAGCAAAAAGTCACTGAATTAACTGATAACACTGAATTAAAGTTTTTCATGGGTTCTTTCACCAACTCTCCTTCTCCAACATATCATGTCAAGTGGAACAAAGTAAGATAGCCCCAGTTGATAAGAAATTTGATCTGGAGATTTGAGACAGAGCATTTGATGAAAAAAGAAAGTATAGACAATTTTATTAATTAGTTTGCATGCTTATCTCAGTCCACAGAGTTTCAATTTGGCTACAAAAAATACCTAATAAAATAAGATGCATAGATAACAAATTGGAGCAAAAGAAGAACGCAAAACAAGTTGGAAGCAGTAAATGAAACTCCAAAATGCAAACTTAAAAGGCTAATCACCATGAACTACACACTACTTAAGTTCTAAGTTTTCTAGCAGGTATTGTCAAAAGGAAAAACTTGGTTGGTTACATAATTCAAAATGCCTTTGCATAAAAAGAAAAAAATTACTTAGGAGGAAAACAGCCATTCCCTTTTCTAAACTGGAGGTTAATTTCCCTTGAAAGAAGAGCATCTAGTACAGTATTTTTCAACTTTTGTACCTGTGACCTGTTTGATAGCAATAACAATCTCAGCCTTATGTTGTGAATTATTGATGCACAGAAAATGGATGCACCACCAACTTGGAAAATTTTGTGATCTTTACTTTCTATGGGAGCGCTAAGTTGCTTCAGTCATGTCCAACTCTGTGCGACACTATGGACTCTAGCCCACCAGGGTCCTCTGTCCATGGAATTCTCCAGGCAAGAATACTGAAGTGGGTTGCTGTGCTCCAGGGGATCTTCCTGACTCAGGGATTGAACCCATCTCTCTTAAGTTTCATGCGTTGGCATGTGGGTTCTTTACCACTAGAACCACCTGGGAGATTGTAGTAAAAATAGGTACTGTTTACTTTTCTAAGTTACAACTTAAACCATCTGACTGCCCAGAGATGCTGCTAGTCACCCCTTCTATAGATCATGAATCCCTTCTCATTGGCAATCATTCACAATAATAATTAACTTAGACAAGACTCATCAACAGATGTTGAAACTGGTGAGTGAAAATTTGGTAAGGTAGAGGATGTTTGGTTAATTTCAAAGTATCTCCACTTATGAATTACAAAGGGAAAAATAGTAACTTTACAATGGATGCAACTTAAGTGAGATGATCAAAGTTTTGTCACCATTTATGAGACAAATGAGCATATGCTCCTGATACCAAGACACATCACCTCTGTGGCATTCCTGCCAAAAATGTGCAATCTGAACATAGTCATGAGGAAATAGAGACAAAACTAAGCTATTCTACAAAATACTGGCTTGTTTTCAAAAAGTGAAGGTCAGAAGAAAACAAAGATAGTGATTCTCTTCCAGATTAAGGAAGACCGAAGAGATATGACAGCTAAATGCAATGTGTGATCCTGACTTGCACCCTGGACTAAAATTTTCTTTTGATTTCTCTTCCTTTCTCTTCTCTTCTCAAAATTTTCTTTTGATTTCTTTTCCTTTTTTAGCTATCTTATTTGTTAAACACATAAGGGCTGTTGTTGGGGCAGTTGAACTGATTTGAATAAGATCTATAAATTAGATAATATTAAACATTATTTTCCTGATTTTTATGTTCCCCTATTTTGTGAAAGAGTGCCCCCAAATAATATACACTGATGTTTCAGGAGTGAATGGGTATAATAAATCGTCAACTTACTCTCAAATTATCAAATACATTTATATATTTAATTATATGTGGAATTTGAATGTATATAATTTATATAGATAGATATATGAAAAAGTAATAAAAATGTAACAGCTGTGGAAAATCTAGAAAAAGGAATCTTCAGTTCTTTTTATTATTCTTGCAAGTTTTCTGTATATTTGAAATGATTTCAAAATAAGTGCTGACAACCACCCAAAGATTGATGGATCTGACTAGTTGATTTTAAGGACTCTTTGGCTCACAGACAGCAAGTCCACCTGTATAGGTGGGAGGCATATCTGTTGAATTGAGTGTAAACTTCAGTCACGTATTGGGCTGCATTTTCACAGACAATATTTGCCACTTTCAGGACACTTTCTTTTTAATTGACTTATTTTGTAGACTCATTCTATCTCACTATTTAGGTCCTATCTCCAGATTTTAGTGTGAGAGAATTCCTTGTTAGCACAGAGAAATGAATGGGATTCAAAAAGGATTTAAGTATTTCTCACCTTAAAAGATCCTACTTAATTATTAGAGCCTCCACTGCCTCCATATTACTGTTATTTATGTCTTGCTGGGAGGGTTTCCACAAGCATCTTTCTGTTCCTTTCACCACCTCTTTTTTTGATATATTTTCTTTTCCTCTGCTTTTCTTTCCAGTTTTTGTATTTTATTTTATGCCGACAGTTTTATAAGGAATGGTTTTAATAGGTACATGTTGTAAAATGGAAATATTTTACTAGGATATTACATAAAATACACAGGAGAAACTAGGGTATAAATTATATTTTTTATAGTAAGATTTTACTGCAAATAAGTTCGCATATACAATCTTTTATTTATGATAAGAGCAAATTCTTTTTACTTATAGCTACTTTTGAATTTGGTGCTTCAGTAAGGAAGCTTCTGTGCAGCTACATAAAAGAAGGTTCTATTTTGATGAGAAATGAATCTCTTATTTGGGGAATGTAATTTTTCCTGTTGACTTATAGAGGGAGGAAAAAGAAGAGGTGGTGTTTGCTGAGGGATGGGTTCAGTGTCAGTCTCTGATTGGAAGAAATAGCTATGCTGTTCCCTTACGCTCCCTGCAAAGGAGTGTGTGTTGTCAGCCCTCAGGGGGTCCTCAATCCCAGGGGAGCCCCACCTGCCCTTCGTCCACCACCACCTACCAGCTTACCCTCATCTTTAGTCACTTTCAGGCAAAGAGAAAAGAGTGATGAGGCCCATCCTGGTTATTTCTGGGCCCTGCGTGTGATTGGGAATACAAGACTAAGGGAATGATGCAGCCTGTCTCTCTTTCTTGCTGACTTGCAGTTTCTATCTTATTGAAATAGAAAATTAACTGAAATGTAGTCTTGCCCCCTGAGAGGAGGTGTTCCTATTTTGGCAGGCCGTGAAAGATGTCCTATTGGAAACTGAAGCACAACGAATAAGACACTTTAATGGCCTGCATGCAAATATTTATTGAGTTCTCTTTACAGGATTCTACTCCTTCCCAAAGCCTCTCCTCCTTGTGATTCCCCATTTCTGTTACCGGCACCCTATTCTTTTCTGTTCCTTGGATGAAATTAAACAACATCACGTTGTGAAATGCAAGAATTTGGGAAAGGATTTTTAAGAGAACCAGTACGTAAATGTATTTGAGTTTTAATTGCCTCTTTTTTCCCTTGGTCAAATTTCATGTTGTTTCTTTGACTCTCACTTTCCTTTCTTTTCTCCTTTCTCTTCCCTTTCTCTTCTACCCTTTCAATACATTCTTTGCATAAAGTAGAGAACTTACTTAAAGATCCACCTCTGGAATTCATTTCTATGAAGTGGTGCTGGCAACTTCTGCTTTTATTTACTTTCCAGGCAAAATCAAGGTTTTGTGCATGTCTTTTTTATGTTTGGCAGCTCAGCAAAAGGAAATTGGCATTTCTTCTCCCTTTTTGTATATCCATTTTTCCAGCCTGCTGATATGTGTACAGTTTACACCAGAAATGTTCAGTAGCTAACCAGTTAAGACCCCTGGTTTCTGTGTTCTAGTCAATTGATACCTTTGTGTTTTCTGGAGCTCTGATGGTGGAACAGTGATGAAGCTAGTCTTTCATGAACAAAAGGCTTCGTAAGCAATTTAAAAATACCATGCAAGGGAAAAATCAATTTTAAAATTGCCAGAATTCTATTTCTCTAATAAATTGACCTTTGCTGTTATCAGGTTCACAAGTCTTTGTCAAATATGCACATACAGTTTTTATTGGATTGTAATCAGCGAGTAGATCCATTTCTATATTCTAACTTTAGTTTATCTGTTGTAAACATTTATCCAGCTACCATGGTAATTTCATTTTTATGACAATCATTGAGCAGCTATTCTGTGTCAGCTATGCCTGCAATACAGGAGACCTGGGTTCGATCCCTGGGTTGGGAAGATCCCCTGGAGAAGGGAAAGACTACCCATTCCAGTATTCTGGCCTAGAGAATTCCATGGACTGTATAGTCCATGAGTTTCAATGAGTCAAACACGACTGAGTGACTTTCACTCACCATATCAAAAAAGAGAATGAGACAGTATGGTAGGTGGAATATATTAGATGAGAGTTCAGGTCTTGGCTGTGCTCATCCTGTGCACTGGGCAAGTTACTCAACTTCTTTGAACCTTAGTTTCCATTATTATTTTGAACTGACACTAATAAACAACATTCTTTATCAAAGTTGTAAAATTTTAATGAGATATGGAGATTAAATGCAAAATGCATGTCACAGTTCCTGGCATATAACAAGCATTAAGTAAATGCTGATGAGTAAGATGTTGATCTGATTGACTAGGTGTGCCATGTCCTCAAGGAATTTAATACAGAGAGACATATATAAACATACATGCAACGAGGAACAATAGATGCCATGATGAACATCCATCTAATCATGACAAACCATCCATTGAAGTCCCAAGGAAAGCATGGTTGATTTCACCTGGCAATGACAGTGTAGAAAATTAAGAAATTATTTTCAAAGAGGCAGTTAGTTAGCTCAGTCTTGAAGGCAAAGTTGAATTACTGCACAGATATAGCCCTGTTCATTCTAAAGACATGTGAGCAAAGCCCAGCTAACATTCTTGGCTGGGTTGTGAAGTATGTGAGGGATTTTACCAAGTGGAAATGAAGGGAAGGATATTCCAGGTAGAGGCTACAGCATAAGCAAGGCCACTGGATTATAGATGTTTATTCAGGAGTGAATGTGTTTATATTGTATTGAATACACTAGGAACACAAGCTTGCAGGTGGGGTAGGTGTGAGAAATGAAGTTGGACAGGCAGGTGGAACAAAGCATGCAGGGGCCCCAGGGGACTATATCAGAACTTGGAACTTCACCAGGTTGGCGATGGGAGTGCCATACTCAGAAGACCCATCTGGTGGCAGAGTGGAGCCTGGATTGGAGAGGACAACCAATGCTGGTGGCAAAGAACAAGTCTATTGCAGTGGTCCAGGCCGGAGGGGATAGACTGAGCTAATGCCATAATATTCCATCCACCATGTAACACAAACATCCTCTTGTTTATGGGCATTTACTTAATTTTAAACTATTGCTGTTTTGAATGTTGCTATGGTTTGCATCTTTAGCTATATAAACACATTTCTTTCTCTTAGATATTTTTCTTTAAGATAAAAGGCATAAACAGCTGCACGACTCTTGACAATTACAGGTAAGTTCGTTTCAAATAGGTGTTTTATATTTTCACCAGGGTCCATTTGTGTATAGCCTTCACACCACATGGGTAACATTGAGCACCACCATTCTTTGTTATTTTAGGATGCATAAAGCTGCTGTTTTAATTTGCCTTTCCTTGATATCTACAGAAATTAAATGTTTTCCCCATTTGTCTTCTAATTGTGTGTCCTCACTCATGAATTCAGTGTCCTGTCCTTTGCCCATTTGATAAGTAATTGTGTTAAATCCTTTTTTGGCTGGCCTCTCTTCTGGCAACTCTCCACATACACATTTCCCCACAGGCTCTCTTTCTAATTTCTTTTCTCTTTGATCTATTGAAACCAAATCCTTTTCCTGACTCCATATTACAATAGACATAACAATTCTAATTGCTCTATTGATTCATGGCCACTACAGTGGTGGGCACATTAGGAAGAACAAGATTTTGCTATGAGAGACCACGGTTTAAAAGCCTGGCTTCATGCTTTCTAGCTGTGTCATTTGGTGCAAGAATCTTAATCTCTCTGAACTGGTTTGCTTACCTACTAAATGGGAGCAGCAGATTATGTTGGGATGGGTTAGAAACTTCATTTGGCCGTTGGTAGCAGAAACACAAGTAGGAGCTTAAAAAAGTAATAGTCTATTTTTTCTTTTTTTATGTTAAATTTTGTTGGAGGGGAGGAATCTAGGACTGGTAGAGCAGTTCCATGAGGCTTTTTCCCTACCTTCAGTGTCGTTGTGGGGTGAGGTTGTGGGATTAGGTTATAGGATTGGACAGCCTTATTCCTTAAAGACTAGAGAAGTAATTGGACAGTGGTGGATAGTGGCAGATATGAACCCATTCACGTACTCATTGAACAAATATTTGTAAGTACCTGCTGTATGCAGAATGATTTTCTTTTTTCTGATGGGAAATATACCTGCTAGGTCAAGTAGGAAGATCTTATTTCATTGATGTCTAAATCATACAGAATGAGTATTCCTCTTTTGGGAAAATCCAGACTTGGAATGTCTGGGTTCCAAGGTGACTCCGTGGCCTTCTACATACAAGTAACCTTGTAATAATCTCCCACCCCAGAAAAGGCATCCCTGTTGATTCATCAAATCCAGGCTAACAAATAGGCTTTCAGGATTTTTCAAAAGAGCAGTCCATATCTTCAATGGTTGATTAATTCGGTAATGGATGGTTACTGTCTGGGACATATGCACTCTAGTCTATTGGCTAGAAGAATCAGCCTCATGATTTTATAGTCATACTATTTATGCAGATGCTTCTAGAGCATCACAAGACTATGTCACAGACAGGGAGGTCTCACAGGTCCCCTGCCAGCTCAGAGAATCCTCTGGTTCCTGTGATATGTTTATTATTATCATCATAGAATCATCATAATTCTACTTCTGTCAAAATGTATTCATTACAAATGAAATTTCTGTTCAGATCTCATAGTTCATGCCTGAAAGCAAAGATATTAGAATTAATGAGCATTTTTGCTGATGAGAAGAAAAATCACTGAAGGGTGATTGGACTTTAGCCTTTTAATGGGTCTAATATTCTTTTTTCATTAGGGTTGACAGGGACATATCTGGCTCTCTTATGCTGTGTGCTGTCGTTTAAAAATATATTTTATGTGACATGAAGCTAGCTTTTCTTTCACAATAAAATAGCCCAATATCAGGGCTACATGTAAACAGAGCCCCATCGAACCTGGGCAGAGGGAAGGTGATGATGTTACCCTAATTCACAGGTGGTATGTAGGCTTTGGGGGCTGCCTAGGTGGCACTTCACTTCAGTTCGGTTGCTCAGTTGTGTCCGACTCCTTGTGACCCCACGGACTGCAGTGCGCCAGGCCTCCCTGTCCATCACCAACTCCCAGAGTTTACTCAAACTCATGTCCATTGAGTCAGTGATGCCTCCGGTAAAGAATCTGCCTGCCAATGCAGGGAGACATAATAGAGGCAAGTCAATCCTTGGAGGATGGCACAGCAACCCACTCCAGTATTCTTGCTTGAAGAAACCATGGACAGAGGAGCCTGGCGGATCCAGAGAATCAGACACAACTGAAGTGACTTAGCATGGCATGGCAGATGGGCTTTGAATGGTTTATTAAAATGTTAGCATAACTTGATTCCACTTTTTTTCATGGAGTGGGCAACAGGGATTTACAAAGAGCAAGTCTACTCAGAGAAGCACGCAGCAATTCTGAAAGAACTGAAGGCGAGCGCTGCAGACAACCAGGGCAATGTGGTAAGCATGGAGTACAGCCTCTAACACTTTTGACTTGCAGTTCAAACGGATATGGCTCTGCACTGGGACACGCTGTAACAGAGGGTCCAATGTTGAGTCAACGGAAACATAATCCAGAACCTTCAGGACTTCCTTATTAATGGAGTTGGGGAGGACAAACATTCAATTTTTTATATTCAAGGCTGTGAAATTATAGAAACCAGGGAAAAGAATTGAGGTATCAATTTGAATAGGTTTTTCCTGTCACCATTTTGTGGACATACTATTCAAATGGATGGGATGCAAGACTGGTGAGGGTATAGTTTGATGTATGGTACCTCTTAGCTAGCATGTTTCTAGTAGATGGCTGCAGATTTCCATATGAACCTAATCGGCCTCTCTGAACTGGTTTTACTCACACTCCACCAAATGGGTGTTTTTTGTATTTTTCCCAACACCAACCAATTCTTCAACTCTCTGGACATCAACTGGGTAGCCTACAATTCAATTCAATCTGACACGAACAGCCCAGATTAAGGGTACAGTCCCATAGAGCTTCCCAGGTGGCACTAGCGGTAAAGAATCTGCCTGCCAATGCAGGAGACTCAAGAGATGCAAGTTTGATCCCTGGGTCAGGAAGATCTCCTAGAGGAGGAAATAGCAACCTGTTGCAGTATTCTTGCTTGGCAAATTCTATGGACAGAGGAGCCTGGTGGTCTGTAGTCCATGGGGGTGCCAAGAGTCGAACACAACTCAGCAACTAAGCACGTACACACATTCGTAAGACTGCCTCCTTGCCAGTTCCAAGCTCAGATTGACACTTGTGCTTCTAACCAACTGCTTATAAATCTGAGATACCCGCAACTTTCTGCTCAGATTCAATTAGTAGCCATAACAGTTTAAAAGCCTTATTATGTTTTCTGGTTTATCTGAAATAGTATTATAAAAGATAGAAATGAATGGCCAAATGAAGAGGTACATAGGGTGAGATCCAGAAGGGTCCTGAGTGCAGGAACTTCTGTCTTGTGGAATTGCACCGTTTTCCTAGAATATGAATGCATCTGTCAATCCAGAATCCCTTTCAACCCTGCTAT
Source organism: Cephalophus harveyi (assembly GCA_006410635.1). Lineage (NCBI taxonomy): Eukaryota > Metazoa > Chordata > Mammalia > Artiodactyla > Bovidae > Cephalophus > Cephalophus harveyi. Next base: position 232,806 of record SJYT01011194.1, read on the forward strand.
TCAGGGTTTTCATGAAAGTTGCCCTAGGCAGGCATGGTTGGTTAAATCATTGGCCACTGGTGATTGGACTCAATCTCCAGCCCTTCTCCCCTCTTGAGAAGGTAGGGGAAGGGACTAAAAGTTCCAAGTTTCTAATGAACAGTTTATCTTTCTAATGAACAACCCCCATTCTGATGCTGCCCAGGAAACCCCAGAACCAGTCATCTCATTAGTACGCAGAAGACACTCATCACTCTGAAGGTTTTGAGGGTTTTCGATGTGTGCCAGGAAGCTGGGCAAAGATCACATATTCATTTCTGTTATATCATAGCCTCATTAGCCTAGGGACCAGGGGAAGTAAGGCTGAAGTGGGGAGGCACTTGGGGAAAATACCATCTGCATCTGAACACAAGGTCACAGGCGGGGATGGGGTGCTAGAATAAGATTGTCACCCTCATGTCCTCACCCTCCTTCACAATCAGTATCTACCATCTGCCATGTGCCAAGCACTTTCTGAGGGTGGCATGATGGATATAGAGGGCAGCCAGACAGTGTTCATATTACCAAGGACCTCACAATATTGGAGGTAATGGCTTTTAAGCAACTCTACATGATACATTGAGGAGAGCCACGTTCAGAAGCTTGTAAAAGTGCTAAAGGAACACAGAGGAGAGAGCAATTAATTATGCCAGGAGGTTCGGGTAAGTTGTCACAGGGGACATAACATTTTCAGCTGGGCTGTGAAAGATGAGAAGGATATTATCAACTGGAGGCAAAGAAAGTATGTTCCAGGTAGAGAATACAACATGAGCAGAGACATTGAGTTGTAGATGTTTACTCAGGGAACAGTGAATTTGATCAGTATGGTTATGGCATAAGATGTCTAACAGGGAGCAATCATTATAGTCAGCATTAATCAAACATTTATTATATGCTAGGGACTTTTTTATGCATATGAATTTATTTAATCCTAAGAACAATCCCATGAGGTAGTTACTAATGTTATCTCCACTTTCCTGAGGAAAAGGAAGACATAGAGAGAGGTTAAGAAAATTTAGAGAAGTTAAGGAAATTTCTTAAGGTTGTAACCTATGGCCTGGAGCCAGGATTAGAGAGCACACAGCCAGGCTGTAATTGACTAGAAAATTACAGTAGGACTTTATATCTTAGGTAAGGCACTCTTTCTTAATCTTTGTCCCTCCCAGAGTCCTCTAAGGTATACATCACAGTCCACTTGGATGCAGGAAGAATAGTCCTGAACTTTCTGTTCACTTTTATCTCATCTTTTTATGATTTTTAGTATGTTTCATGATGTACCCACTATGTTAGTGCATTAGAACATGTATTAATATATCAGTTCAGTTCAGTCACTCAGTCGTGTCCAACTCTTTGCAACCCCATGAACTGCAGCATGCCAGGCCTCCCTGTCCATCACCAATTCCTGGAGTCCACCCAAACCCCTGTCCATTGAGTCGGTGATGCCGTCCAACCATCTCATCCTCTGTCATCCCCTTCTCCTCCTGCCCTCAATCTTTCCCAGCATCAGGGTCTTTTCAAATGAGTCAGCTCTGCATCAGGTAGCCAAAGTACTGGATTTTAAGCTTGAACATCAGTCCCTCCAATGAACACCCAGAACTGATCTCCTTTAGGATGGACTGATTGGATCTCCTTACAGTCCAAGGGACTCCCAAGAGTCTTCTCCAATACCACAGTTCAAAAGCATCAATTCTTCCATGCTCAGCTTTCTTTATAGTCCAACTCTCACATCCATACATGACCACTGGAAAAACCAAAGCCTTGACTAGACGGACCTTTGTTGGCAAAGTAATGTCTCTGCTTTTTAATATGCTGTCTAGGTTGGTCATAACTTTCCTTCCAAGGAGTAAGCGTCTTTTAATTTCATGGCTGCAACCACCATCCGCAGTAATTTTGGAGCCCAGAAAAATAAAGTCAGCCGCTGTTTCCACTATTTCCCCATCTATTTCCCAAGAAGTGACAGGACTGGATGCTATGATCTTAGTTTTCTGAATGTTGAGCTTTAAGAACTTTCCTTCCAAGGAGTAAGCGTCTTTTAATTTCATGGCTGCAGTCACCATCTGCAGTGATTTTGGAGCCCAGAAAAACAAAGTCAGCCACTGTTTCCCTATCTATTTGCCATGAAGTGATGGGACCGCTTGCCATGATCTTAGTTTTCTGAATGTTGAGCTTAAGAAAGATAAATCTCGTCTTCCATCATAGTAGTCAAAGATGACGTCTAAAACTAGGAAATCAAGAACCGGTTCTTTAGAAATCTGGAGATCAACAAGACAGGCTGAAGGCATCTGAGGCGGGTGAAGGTGGGTGTGGGTGAGAGGAGGAGTTGCTGGCTTTTGTGGTCTTAGAGACCATTTTCACATTTTTAAAAAGTGAGGTATTGCTTTGATTAAAATTAGAACTCTGTAAATAGAAAAAAGAATCTGACTCTCAGGTTTGAGTCTGGAGGGTTGTCCTTTCAAGAGTCCCGCTGACTGAAGAACGTAATGGTTCCCGCGCTCTTCAGAAAAGGGCGCCTCTTCCTTGGGCGCAGTACTGCCCTCTGCTGGAGAGCTGGAGTAATACCTCTGAAGCCGGCCGGAGACCCGCGCTGAAGGCGCGCACGGGTTCACGCGCGCGCCGGGCTAGGATGCGCGGCCGGTGCCTTGCGGATCTGGGACACTCTGACCGGGCCGGTGAGGTCGTTGTGTCCGGGCGGCCGGAGCAACATGACCTGTGCCCTGCCTGGGTGCCGCCACCCACAGTTCAGGGAGCACTAGCCACCAGATGCTTGGGGTCAGGGGGCGCCTCGGGCTCGGGGGCTTTTTCCAAATTGCCCTCGTCTACGGTATGTAGTGGAGGAGGGCATGGCAGCCCTCTCCAGGATTCTTGCCTGGAGAATCCCCTGCCAGAGGAGCCTGGCAGGCCACAGTCCATGGGGTCGCAAAGAGCTGGACGCGACTGAGCGAGTAACGCTACTGCGCTGCGGTGCGTCGAGGGCTCCCCTGCGGCCCCAGACGGTATAGAATCCGCCTGCAAAGGGAGGGACCTGGGTTCCATCGCTGGGTTGGGAGGAGGGCATGGCACCCCCTCCAGTATCCTTGTCTGGAGAATCCTCAGAGCCAGAGGAGGCTGGTGGGCTCCAGTCCATGGGGTCGCAAGGAATCGGACCCGACTGAGCGACTAAGCACAGCATGGCGTGTAGAAACGCCTCAAAGTGCAGAGTGTGAGCCTCTTCCTCTGTAATCCTCCTGCGGTCCTCACCGCCCGTCCCCTGGCGCCCCCTCCCCCTCCCACCCCTCCACCGCTCCCCTGCTCGATTCCAGTCAGGGGTGGCACGAGAGGGGGGGATGTGGGCACCCCCGTCTTACTCAGGCCTGTGCTTTGCTGGCTCCAGCACTCGGCCCCCGCTGGCTCTGGTCTTTCCGAAGTGCTCATCTTTCCTGGGGACGAAGCTGCTGCCCCTAGAATAAGGGCCAGGAAATGCTTGGCTTCGCCAAATCGTCTGCCCTGCCCCTCAGGGCTGTTTGCAGGCAGAGGGCATAAACCACTGCAATAATGGAGAGACTCAGACAGGCGCCACTTTGGGTCACTGAGTCTTCCTGTTCTAGAATCCTGACATGTGGACAGCCAGTTACCACACCTGGGCTGAGAACAGGCTCACAGGCCCCGAGCACCCACCTGTCCATCCCCCCCCCACCGCCCCATGCTTCCAGCTGAGAGGTGATTTGAGCAGGCCTGGTCGCTGGAGCAGGGAGGTAACATCCTTGGACAGGGCTTAGAGAGGAGAGTAGAATCAGAGACTCAGAAGAGGAGGCAACTTTATGGGCTCGTAGCCCACCCTTCCCCGGCTCGTGCCTGGACGGCTCCGCCCTTCCCTGGCAGGGTCTCCAGCTCGCTTTCTGTTGAAGCCGGTCCCGCTGTCTCTGGAAGGACCTGACTCAGAAAGCCCTTCCTTCTTCCACCCTTCAGTTGCCTCATTCCATCTCCCATGTCTCGATCCCAGTTCTGGCCCACGTGCCCTCCTCCCTATGATGGCCTCCAAGTGTTTGAGGAAAGGGAAAAGGCCCCCCACCCCGCCCCCACGCGTGGTCTCCTCTCTAGGGAAGGTTGAATGACAGGGCTTTGCAAGTAATTAAGCTTCGCTCTTACTAGCTCAGGTGAAGCAAGAGGAACTCATGGGCGCCACCCTGGGCAGCCAGGGCAGTGCGGGACGCCTGGGTTCCATCCCTGGGTTCGATCCTTGGGTTGGGAAAGTCCCCTGGAGGAGGGCATGGCAACCCGCTCCAGTATTCTTGCCTGGAGAATCTCCATGGACAGGGGAGCCAGGCAGACTACAGTCCATGGGGTCGTAAAGAGTTGGACATGACTGAAGCGACTAAGCACCTCACCCTGGGACGGCCAAGGAGCTGTTGGATCCAGGAGGGTAAATGCCTTGTCTCTGGGCTTCCCCTTCCCTGGCCGTACCGCTTTCACCCCCAGGCAGGGTGGGAACCAGGGCCCTGGCACTGCCCAGCCTCTGTCCATCCGAAGCAGAAAGAGACATCTCTCCTGATGGCCATAGGGCACTGGTCAGGGTTAACTATGGTTTCAGAAAGGCCAAAATGGGAAGTGGCTCAGGAAGGGTGTCTGTGTACTCCTTTTTACAGAGGTGAAAAGTCAGAGATTTAGTCTACCTGAAGCATGCGGGGAGGTGGGGGGGCAACCTTTTCAAGCTTCCAGCCGTGAGTGCCCAGAGGCCCATGGCAGTGAGTTGGGTGCCCACAGAGTCACGGGATGGGCCTGTCAGCTTCCTGGAGAGTCAGCTTTGTTCAGTGGAAGCTCTATTTTTAGATTTACACAAAAATGGAAACATCGTGGAGCAGAATGCCGAATCTGTAATTTTGAAAGAAGACCCGAGACTTCGAAGAAATCTCGCACTTATGTCAGCTGCTTTGGGCTGGCTGCCTGCGCTGCTGGGCAAACCTGTTCATCCTTGCACGAGCGGACATTCTGGGGAGACGAGGCCCGGGGACCCACAGTCTGAGGGGCGCTGGGCCTGGGTCTCCACACAGCTGCAGGGCAGGCCCGAAAGGAGCTGGGCTCGAGGGCTTCAGAGACAGCTGAGCTGGTGGCCCTGGCTGGGCTCCAGCTTAGCTCACGCTCGGCTCCCTGGATGTGCAGGCCCACCAGGAGGACATAACTGCTTCTAGAACCCTACCCAAGGGCAGGGCCCGAGCCCACGCGGAGTGAGGGATCCTCAGGGCCTCTACAGGACAGGGCAGCCGGGAAGCGCAGCGAACACTACTGACTCCTCCTGAGGGCTTTTCACTGGGCTGTGGGAACGTGGGCAGGGTGACCCCTGAAACATCTGACCCTAGAAGCTCATGGGACCAACCAACAGAACAGACTCCAGCCTCATACCTGAGCAGGGTCCTGGACGAGGGTCACGCCTCATGGTGCTGGATCGGGTGGGGATTTGGGAATCCCAGGTTAGAGAGACCAGGTCAACTGGGGCAGTGGGGAGCACTCGGGGCTGGGGGGACTGGGACAGCAGCTGTTCACCAACTGGTAGGGACATGTTTTGATGTCCTAACAACCTAGATAGCTGTCCTGGCTGCAGACAAGCCTCGTATATGGATCTGATGCAGCAAGTTCAAGACTCAAATCCAGCCCACGTTTATTGAGCACCTATTATGTACCAAAAACAGTGCTGCGAGCCTTCATGTGTATTCCCTAGCTTCATGTCAACAAGGGCACGCAGATCCACTAACACATATTCAGGTTCCCGAGGACTAAACGGGTAGCATTCTGCCTCCACCCCTCCAGGCCCCCCACCCAGCTCTCAGTTAGGGGCTCGACATTTTCTTAAAGGCAGATGGCGTGACAGCTGGGCCATCTGTTCCCAGCTTCCCCTTTGCCCCTCCCTGTTCTAGCCCATCAGTTCTCCAAATTTAGTTTTCTTTAGAATCACTCCACACAGTTGTAGACGCAAATCCATGCAGATTCTTTACCAGCTGAGCTACCGGGGAAGCCCTGCATACATGTTGGTGGCAGGGAGGAAGCTGAGAGGTTTTCAAGGGTGGCTTTGCCAGTACTTGCTTTTTGCCTTAGAACTTGCCCTAGAATAGCCCATGGCTCTATGACTTAGAATTATCCCCATTTTGCAGATGAGAAAGTGGGGTTTGGAGATGTCCTCCATCCAAGGTCACATAGATGGTGGAGACCAGCGCCCATGACCTTATACCCAGCCATCTCAGCAGTGCCTGGCCTCTGAGTTCCATCATTTGCTGTGATGTCCAGATAAACCTGGCAGCCCCAGTGCAGGCCTGATGGAGCACCGCACTTCGGACCTGGAGCGTACGTGTGTGTGTTACTGCTTAGCTGACGTTCCTTCCCCAGGCAGGTGCCCACGGCTGACTACCTTCTGCCAGCTGTGCTTACCTAAACCACAAGCCCAGGTGTGGCCCACCCACCAGCCAATCACACTCAGCAACTCTGACTTCCTCCCTGATTCAGAAAGGGTTCTGGCTTTTGACTTTTACTCACCTGTTCCATTTCTCCTCTCTAGGACCTCATTCCCAGAGCCCGCACTCTGCTCCGGACGGGCTTTCCTGCTTGCAGTCATCCACTCGGAATGCTATTTCGTGTTCCCCTCCGTGGGAGCAGCGGGTAGCCCAGCGCTGAGCTGCCTTGCTTCTGGCAGTTTAGTGTCGCATATAGTCAAGCTATGGTTTTTCCAGTAGTCATGTATGGATATGAGTGTTGGACCATAAAGATGGCTGAGTGACAAAGAATCAATGCTTTCGAACTGGAGAAGACTTTTAACAGTCCCTTGGACAGCAAGTAGATCAAACCAGTCAATCCTAAAGGAAATCAACCCTGAATATTCATTGGAAGGACTGATGCTGAAGCGGAAGCTTCGATACTTTGGCCACCTGATGCAAAGAGCTGATTCATTGGAAAAGATCTTGATGCTGGGAAAGACTGAGGGCAGGAGGAGAAGGGAGTGACAGAGGATGAGATGGTTGAATGGCATCACCGACTCAGTGGACATAAGTTTGAGCAAACTCTGAGACAGTGAAGGACAGGGAAGCCTGGCGAGCTGCAGTCCACGGGGTCGCAAAGAGTTGGACACGACCTAGTGCCTAAATAACAGTGGCAAACACAGGCTGGTGGTTTTTCCCTGAAAGTATCAGCTCTGGGTGACGTGACGTGGCAGGCAGACTTTCTAAAGACAGTCACGACAGAATGTCCCATCCACACGTTCTTCTTACCAGATGACCCCGACACCACGGCTGCCGAGGGGTGGGGCCCGTGACCTGGGCAGACTTTGCGACCGCCTCCACCAGTGGAGTAAGAAAAAGGATGGCCGGTCGCTTCCGAGGTTAGATCTGAATAATGCCGTGTATGTCTGCCTTGGCCCCTTGGGATGCTCACTCTTGGAATTCAGCCACCACATTGTGGGAAAGCCCAAACTAACACATGCAGAGAGGCCTCATAGAGGGGACACCCTAGAGTTCCAGCCGAAAGCCAGTGCTGGCCACCTGATCGGTGGGGGAAGACATCTCTGCTGATTCCCGCCTCTGCCATCAAGTCATTCCCAGCCTGCAAGTCTTCCAGCAGAAGCCCCAGGTGTCATGAGCAGGTACAGCTGTCTCCACCGTGCCCTGTCCACATCTCTGACCATAATGAGATGACTGTCTGATTACTCAGTTTGGAGCTGGTTTGTAACACAGCAATACTAACTAATTCAAGTGTATAGTGACAGGAGCTAAAAGCAAAGAGTTAACTTGCCCCTGGCCTGCTAAGGGGCAGAGGAGGCAGGACAAGAGAGGCGCTGGAAGGGTGCCCTGCACCCCGAAGTACCCCCAAGAGATGCCAGGGCCTCCCAGGGGAATGACTTCATGGAACACCGAGAGGAGGTGGGCCCTGAGCTGGGGCTGCCAACCTGGGCAGACACTCCTGAACCCAGGTAGACACGGGAGCACAGGGCCTCCTGCCTTCATGGACCAGGCACACTGCGACCTGTCATAACCCCCAGAGGCCCTGTCCCCATCTCTGGGGCTATAGAAACCTCTTTTTTTGTATGATACTAGGTGGGAATTATTCAACCATGGGTAAGATTTCCCTGGTGGCTTGGTTGGTAAAGAATCTGCCTGCAATGCATGCAGGAGACCCAAGTCAGTCCCTGAGTTGGGAAGATCCCTGGAGAAAGAAATGGAAAACCACTCCAGCATTCCTGCCTGGGAAATCCCATGGACAGAGGAGCCTGGGAGCCTACAGTCCATTAGGTCATAGAGTCAGACACGACCGAGTGGCTAAACCACCACCAATCCCAGGAGGAGGAGAAACTCAGAAGAAACTTTGGAATAAAACATGAAACAGGTGATTTCTTGACGCCTGAGTTTGTGGCCCAGGAGCCTGTGCAGTGCCGGGGCTCTGTGTTGACCAAGGGAAATTGTGATAGAATGTTCCAACCTGACCTTGTGGTCTGAGATGCCTGACTCTGACCCAAGAAGAGACCTCTGTCCTGTTTACTTTGTAACCTGGGGGCTCAGTGACAGGCACTCAGAGATGCTGCCCACCAGAGCGGAGGGCTTCTGGGGAGAGTCATGAACTCCAGCCTCCCCGCAAGCAGAGGCTGGCACAGCCCTGAGGGAGAGGGAGGCAAGGCCAGACAGTAGCTTCATCCGGCAATTCTTCCTGTGGCCACCAGATGGCAGGCCAGGGCCACAAGGGGCTGCTGGGACAGGCCGTTCTGGGGACCAGGAAGCCCAGTTTCCTCCAAGTGTTCCGATATCACCACCGCTGGGAGAAGGGGCAGCAGGGTCAACTGCAGCTGTGGAGGCCAAGGCTGGTGCCCTGATCTGAATTAATCAAAGGGCCATCGCGTGTTCCTGGGCGCCCCACCCACCCATCCTTTGGGCTGCATACATCATCCCATTTAATTGGCAGCACTGAGGTTTCTGGACTGGCTGAAGGACTCCACAGTCCCTGGGCTGTGTTTATGCCATGGCTCACCTTGGGGCTGAGGTGGGAGCTGGGTAGGGTCTGTAGCATCTAAGCCTCAGTTTCTTTGTCTGTAAAATGGGAAGATTCTTGCCCTGGCTGCAAGATCAGTGGGAGGACCGAAGTGTCTTTGTCCCCACAGTGTCACTTTGCTCTCACAATAATCCCAAGCACCAGGAAGGGCCTATATTCTTATGCCCTTTTTACAGAGGATAAAACTGATCCCCATGGATGAGAAGCGACCCATCTTCCATCACTCAACAGAGCCTGGATTGAGACCCAGATCTGCCCTGATTCTCTCCACTCCCCCATACTCCCACTTCTCCCCCGTTCCTTCCCTCCTCCCCCGTTCCTTCAGAGGACTGCTTGGCTCTTTCTCATTCACTCTGTTGAGAGGGGCCCCTCTGGTGCCTTGAGACCCAGAAGATCCAGGTCTTCTGGGAACCTGCAGTCAGTACCTTAACCCAATGCATTGCTGGGCATAATGGCCCTTGGATCTGCCCAGATAACTATGATGATCTGGGCCTTGTGCAGCCCAAGCTGGCTTGAGAGCAAGGCCCAGGAGAAAAAATCTAGGAAACGGAATTAGACAATCTGGAGAACTTTTTCACCAAGCCTCGGTTCCCCAGCTATAACGTGTAAGTCACCATACAGGGCTGCGGTAATACTGGAACATAGCTATACTTGAAAGTCTTTGGTGACAACGGTGCTAACCTTCATTGCCTCCTGCTGTGCGCCAGATTCCAGCCTTAGTCCCTTTCCTACGTGCTCTCACTCAGTCCTCACCAAAACCCTGTAAGATTGATGTTGTTGTTGTTTATATTGTATTTTTATTGAAATACAACTTATCTAAAGTGAACCTGCCTTTCTCTATGAGAAAGAGAAGGGGATAACAGAGGACGAGATGGTTGGATGGCATTGCCGACTCAAAGGACATAAGCTTGAGCAAGCTCTGGGAGGTGGTGAAGGATAGGGAAGCGTGGTGTGCTGCAGTCCATAGGGTTGCAAAGAGTTGGATACCACTGAGCAACTGAACAACAACAAATGACCTTTCAAAACTGCATAACAACCACCATTATAGAGATCATTTCCAGCTCCCTTGAAGGCCCCTTCAAGCTCCTCAGTCAACACATCACTAAAGGTAACACTATAAGGGTGGGGTTATTTACACCCATTTTACAGATGAGCAAACTGAGGCCCAGGGAGGGTTTGTGCATAGTTCCTATAGGTTGGAACCGAGATTAGTCTGCCTCTCACCAAAGTGCATGGTGATCCATACAGGCTATAAAACAGTGACTTCTTCCTGTTCTTACCCTTCCTCTCCTTTTCCTCCTCTTCCTCTGCCTCAAACGTTTCCCTCCACTGCCCGACAACAGGTGGCCTTTTAGAAGAGACTACCCCCTCCACCCTAATGGCCTCAAGCGCCACCTGTTGTCATTTCACAGATTTACCACCAGATGGAGGCAAAGGACCAACTGCAGAATCAGCTGGCCTCTAAGGAGCTGGAGGCCTTGGGCCTGGCGAGCCAGGATTTCAGAGATTTGGGACTGGGAGTCGAGAGCAGAGAAGTCACGGTGGTGATCTTGGGCCCTGCCCAGCAGACACGGCAGAGGTGACCCTAACCCAGTCCCAGTCCATCGGCACCAAGACCAACAGAGGGTGGAAATGCAAGCTAGGGCTCCTAGAACCCTGGGCTGCGAGCAAAGCAACCTGGGCTGTGGAGGTAGTGGTGGCTTAGTCGTTAAATCGTGTCCGACTCTTGTGACCCCGTGGACTGGGTCATGCCAGGCTTCTCTGACCATGAGGAATACTGGAGTGGGTTGCCATTCCTTCTGCAGGGGATCTTCCTGACCCAGGAATTGAACCTGGGTCTCCTGCACTGCAGACAGATTCTTTACCAACTGGGCTACAAGGTGTTACCCTGCCAAACACTCTCAAGTCATCTGCCTACTTGACCCCAAGGGGTGGTCTTTTCCTTCTACAAGGTAAACTCTTGTCTCTCTGTTGTTCCCTGTACCCAGCATGGTCTCCCCTCCACAGTCACCCATCCAATCAACCAGCTTAAGAAACCCACCCAAAGGCCACTACTTCCAGGAAGGCTTCCCTGACTGCATTGTTATTGAATAGGTTATCTCAGGTGTCCCCTGTGCAGTGACTCAGTGAGAGGGAGTCTCACCCCGAGGCTCTTGGTCTTTTATCCCTCCTCCTGAGGGTGGCTGGATGGTAGAGGGCAGGGGTGGGCTGGGTTGCTTTGCCCAATGCCAGGTGAGGGGAAATGCTGAGAGGCTCAGCTTGTGTCATCTGTGTCCAGCTGGCATTTGCCATCTCTTGCCCCTGGAAAGTCAACCTGGCAGAAGGCAGGTCAGAAGGAGCCCTCAGGGCCCGTTCATTGTACAATGGCCCCGGTCCCCCAGCACCTTGGCAACAAGACCTTGGCTCAGCCCTGCCTTGAGCCCCCAGCTCAGGGCTCCCCGGAGGCTGTACAAGATCCTCCCAGATTTAAGGACCTGGTCATACCACCTGGCTTTCTCCTGGGCTGGAAGTTCTTCTCCAGTGTCCTCCTCCAGTGGAGCCAACTCATCTGGGACTTCTCCCCGCCAGCAAGAATCTGCAGGATGCTGCGGAATGGGGTCTGGAGAGGCTGCCTTCCCAGACTGAAGTCGTGGGGGTCCCCACCCAAGACCCAGCGAATGCTCACTTGTACCCCTGGTGGGAGACCCTAGAGCTGTGGAGAGCCCAGCATTTAGAGTCAGACAGTCTTGGGTTCAAACTCCTTCTCTACTACTTAGCATCTGCATGAACTTGGCCACATTATCAAACCTCAAGTTTCTTAATCTGAGAAACGGGAATAAGAACAGTTTCTACGTCAGCCAACTGTGTGCGTTCAGTGAGGGAACATATGCAGAGCTCGGAGCGCAGCCCTCACATCTTAAGGGTCACATTTGTTGTCCTGAGCTCAGTCCCAGTGAGGGAGCTGGGACCCGACAGAGATGGATTGCCTGCTGGAGAAGTGAGTGCTGACTGGCTGATGGGTATGCAAATGAACCCGTGATGTTGCCACAGAAATGGGAGGAGAGGCTGCTCCTCAGGGCATCGTCCCAGCCAACCAGCAGCAGAAAGGCAGATGGGGCCCATTGACTGGGAGTTTTCAGCTGCCAGTCCAGAGACCTGGGCTCCAAGTGTGACCCCCAAAGATGAAGAGCTATTTGGACAGGTGGTGAAAGACAGACAAGCATGAGTTTCTCCATCTGTGACATGGAGGTGGCCTCTCTGCTTATCCCTCATGGAACGGGTGTGAGGATCAGGTGAGCTGATGGACAGGAGAGGTTTCTGAAAGGCGCTCTGAATATGCAAAGCTCACAAAGGTCTCAGTTTCCTGGATCCTGGGAGCAAGTGGCTGATCTGTGCAGCTAAGGGTTTGCTTCTTTAACCAAACTTTCAAATTTCATTTTAGCCTTTGGATGAAAATGTTTTTTAAAAAATATAATCTATTTCCCTACTTTATTAAACAGAGTACCCTCTAACGTAAGTTGTATTGTTGTTTTTGAAATCTATCAAATGATGCATCTTTATTGTGATTTTTTAAAAAAGTTTGTCTTTTAATGTCAATTATCATTCTTCACTGCTCTCAGTGTACCTATTCTTGGAAAACTTGCTACTTCTAATTTGCTGTAGGTTTAGGAATCAGGCCCTTGACTCTGCCAGAATGGTATGTGAGTTAAGAGTAGGTGGGCCCTGAGCAAGAAGGACTTATGAGTGAAACAAATGACCTGAAGGACGGCTATCTGCGGCAGCTGCTTCCTCACTCCCGACCTTGGTCATGAACCCGAGAGACAGGGGGCCAGAGCCTGTGGTCTTCACCATGTCCTCCTCGAGGGCTCGTGCGGTCATACCATCCACTCCATCCCCCAACCCCAGCCTCCCCTTGCAGAATGCCTGGTGCTCTGAGCAGCCCCCTCACTGGACATCCCACTTACCCATGGTCCCTGACCAGTCCACCCCCCAATACACCTCCAGCCAGTTTCCAGAGGACAAATCTGATCACCTGCCTTCACTCCTTGAAAACTTTAGCTGTCTCTGCAGAGTTTAGATTAAAGCCCAATACTCTAGCTTAATACAGTAAGTCCCCTACATACAAACAAGTTTCATTCCTAGAGCACATTCCTAAGTTCAATTTATTTAAGTCCAACAAAGTTATCCTAGGTGCCCTACTAACACAATTGGTTATATGTTGTTGCTTTTATACTTGCTTCTGTATATCCTGGGCTTGAAATAAAGATACTACACTGCTGAGCTCTATACCGTCCGGCACAGCAAAGTACACAAAAGCACAACCACTTGTAGAAGATGCACGCGTGTGACAATGCACACCAGACACGTGAACTAACTTAAGTGACTGAGCATGCAAACACATGTTCACATCTTTGAAAGCTCGCAACTCGAAGGTTCATATGCAGGGCACTTGCTGTACAACACTTCCCAAGGTCCCGTCTTTTGGGACCCGTCCAACCTCTCCTTCCAACACTTTCCTGCTCCCACCCCACTTTGCTGTAGCCACAAGGAACCAGAACAGGATGCCATGTTTCTCTGGCTTCACACGTGTTATTCCCTCTGCTGTTTCCTCACTTCCCCTCAGCTGGGAAAATTCAGCCCAGGTGCCATCTCATCCAGAAATTCTTCACTGCCTCCTTCTAAGCTTAACCAAATTCTCCCGCCTGCCACTACCTTATAGACTGTGGTAGTGGTTTAAATCACAGATTCTGGAGCCTGACCCCCTGGGTGCAAACCCCAGCTCTGCCTCTTCATCACCTTATCACCTTAGACAAGTCCCCTGACCTGGTTCCCCACCTGTACAGTGGGACTAAGAACAGTACTTAGCTCATTCTCATCACTATGTATCAAGCTCCTGGTGCCATGCCTAGCATATCATAAGTACTCAGTGTGGGCTGTTTGCAAGCATTTTCCTTATCTGTCTTATAATCACTGGTTTCCAGTCTCCGCCACTAGCCCCAAGCTTTTCAAGGACAAGCATCGTCTTTATTCATTTGTGATCTTCCTCCTCGGTATCTGGTGCCGAACCAGGCACACAGCAGCTGTTCAATAACAGCCAAATGCATGAATGGAAGTTAAGTGAAACACCGGCTGGGAGGGTCCTTCTGCAGCATGAGTGAACACCCAGCGCCGTGTGAATGGGTTTTCCCTGATGTAAGTCTTCTCCCTGGAACCAGATGGTAGGCTCCCGTGGATGTGGGAGCAAGACTGTCCCTTCCGTTGGCCATGGTGCCAGTCACCGTGCCTGGCACTCTGAGGCCTGGTGGGTATGTGAAGGCGGATCTGGGGTGCTGTCCATGGTGCTGAAGAGAGCTGCCAAATGACTAATTCCTCTGCCTGAGATGGATGTTGGGAAGTGGAGGGACTTGCTTCAGGGAAGCCAGGAATGGATTTCTCATCTCCAGATCTCAGCCAGCACATTTTGTTCTGACATTTCCCTGGCACCTTTGCAAATGACATGACGTTGCCTATGCAGCTTTTCCCCCTGTTTTCAGAATTCCTTGGGGAACTATCATATCTGTCCCTTCCCCATGCCCTACCACCACTTTAGGCACCTCTGAACTTGGATGTATCACCCAGAGACCTGGACTAATAAAGAAACTGGGATTCAAGCTGTGGTCCCACTTGCCAGCCAGTCAGCTCCATACTCTCTGCAAACTGCTTGTCTCGTCTACAGGTCATCCCAAGCCCTGGCAACCTCCTGACAGCCCTGTCCTCAAAAGGAAAGAAAGCAGGAAAGCCCTGGTCATAAAATGGGGATGAAAATAAAATTCAAATCTTGTGCACACAGTGGAGTATAATGGTTCAAACTTTCAGACAGACACCCGAGTTAGAGTCCTACCACCCTTGTGGGATCTTGGGTGATTTATTTCTTTCTTGAGCCTCAGTTTCCTCAGCTGCTAAATGGGAATAATAATAATACCTTCCTCAAGGGTTATTGTGAAGACAAAATTAGACAATATAAGTAAAAGGACTGACAGTTTTCCCTGGCAAATGATAAATGTTCACTAAATGATAGCTATTATCGCTCACACTTTTCTTTGATAAAGAACCCTTAGAATTTTAGAGCTAGAATGAAATCTAGTCCAACTCCTTCAGTTTACATACAAGGAAACTGAGGCTCAGCTAGAGGAAGGGAGTTATTCAAGGTCACATAACCAGGAAGGGAGAGGACTCAGGATAGAAGGGGATATTTAAACTTGTGAGCTGTTGATGTGTTATAATGTCAGGAAGGCATAGTCAGGGGTATGGGGGTTGCTCACAGGTTGGAGGTCAGATGTTTTTATTTAGATGCAGGAAAGGTCCTTGATTTAAACCTTAAAACCAAACCTCCTTGCCCTACCATCATCCTATTTATTCCTCAACCATACTGCCAGATGGGTATCAACATTATCCCCGTTTTCCAGATGAGAAAACTGAGGCTTAAAGGGCAGAGGAGATGAGAGCAAGGCCACATGGCTGCCTCTGTGCCGGGGTTGGCAATGAAGATGGGACAGGAGTTCCTGAAGCGGGGCCGGCAGGCAGTGTGCTTTTGTCCCTCTTGAAGGAACCAGTCCTCACCTTTCAGAGTGGGAAGAAGCATCTCTGTGGAACCCAGTGCCTCTGTGATGCTGCAGGCTTAGAGCACAGTTTCCTCGGAAGATGTCAGAAAAGATGCTGGAAATCAGAGCCAGTGAAGTGGCTGCCTAGGAGGTGAAGGGGAGATACTTAGCAAGTGGGGCGAGAGGATGGGGTGGAGTGGGGGGCATTAGGGACCTCTGAGGATCCTTGTGTGTCCCAGAGCACGTGGCCAGGCCAGAATCATGAAACCCTACTGAGCTCTATATCCAGGGAACCTGGGCTCAAACCCCAGCACTTGTGTGTAGAGCTCTGGGACCTGAGAGTGAATCACTGTCATCTCAGAACCTCAGTTTGCAGATCTGAAAAATGGGGCTAATGAGCAAGTCCTACCTGAGAGTGTTAAGGAATGAGATGATTCACGGGAAGCATCCAGCACAGCGCCTGGCCCATAGCAGGGTCTTAATAAATGCCAATTCCCTTCTTGTCCTTCCAAGCTTACCTATATGTAGTCTTTGAGTTTTCATTGAGCACTTAATGTATGCCTGACCCTACTTCAGGTCCTGATGATCTAGCAGTTAATGTGGTGGGTGCTTGCTCTCATGAGTTCACATTTTGCTGAGAAAGTCAGAAACAAGAAGCAAATAATGAACAAGAACATTTCAAGCATCAGTCAGTCCTATAAAGACTTTAAACCTTGCTGTCCTAGGGAGGGAAACATGGCATCTTAGGTGGGGGAATTGGGATCGACCTTTCTGAGCAGAAGATAATGAGCAGAGGTCTGAATAAAGATCTGGAGGGGAGAGCATTCTAGACAGAGGGGACAGCATGTACAAAGGTCCTGAGGTGGAGGCAAGCTTGGTGCCCTGGAAAGGAGGCCAGTGTAGCTGGGTAGGAGGCAGTAAGAGAGGGGGTCACAGGAGATGAGAAGGGAGGGGTGGGCAGGGCCCGATCAGCTAAGGCCTGGAGGCCCAGTGAAGCACTTCCTTGCTTTACCCTCTTGAGTCCTGATGGACCTTCAGCTCTTGGTGACTTTTCTATTTTCTAGAATCTCCTGGTAGTCTGTAACATCAGTTCTTTATAGTGCAAGACTCTTGTTGTTCAAATAAGTCAACTGAGACCCAGAGGCAGAAAGTGACTTGCCCAATGTCATATCACAAGTTAGGAAAACAGTGAAAGTGATAGCCGCTCAGTCATGTCCAACTCTTTGTGACCCCATGGACTGTAGCCTGCCTGGCTCCTCTGTCCATGGGATTTTCCAGGCAAGAATACTGGAATGGGTAGCTGTTTTCTTCCCCAGGGGATTGAACCCAGGTGTCCTTCACTGCAGGCAGACTCTTTACCATCTGACCCACCAGGAGAGGACAGGGCCAGCCCCAAATTAAAGGTGGCAATTCGTCAGAAGAAGGGGAGGACAGATAGCGAGGGACAGCTGGCCGTCTCTGCCATAACGACAAAGACCAAAGCACACGTGTCCTGACGCCCAGTGCTGTCTGCATGACTCTTCCCGCGCCTGCCCCTCGCTCAGGAGCAAACAGGAGCCCAATGTGGGGAAACTCTGGGAAGAGGGGCCTGGCGGACTTGCAGGGGAGGGGAGGGGCACCCAGAGGGAGGAGCCAGGACTGAGGGCAGCCTAGCTGCTGCGCCCTTCCCCGCTGGGCTGCCAGCTGGCCCTGAGGCCCAGGACAGGGAGACGCTGCCACCGTCTCCTCTGGGGGAGGCAGCTGATGACAGGGCTCCTGGCAGCTCGCTATTGTTCCCAGCGGACAAAACGGCAGGTTGAGAGGATCCCCCTGTGGCAGCTGGTGGAGGGGCGGGGGTTGCTAAGCAGGGGGTCAGGCCAGCCTGCCCAGCCCCACCTCCAGCTTCCCCCTCCCCGCCCTCATGCCCGGCTGGTGGCTGGACTGGGCGGCCTTTCTCCTGACACTGAGCATCAGGGGCCTCCTGCTCATTCCCCTCCCTCCCTCCCCCCATTTCTCCCGCCTCTCTCCCTCCCCTTCTCCTTTCTCTGACATCTTCTCCACTTCCCCAGTGTCTCTTCTTCTTCCCCTTCACTCCCCTTCCCCTCCCTTCTTCCCACATTTTCTTTCTTCCTGCCTCTTTTTCTTCTTCCCCTTCCAGGGCGCCTCCCCTCTCCTGGCCTCCCCACCCTCTCACTGCCCTCCTCCCTGAGGGTGCTCCCTGACATTGGGCACGGGACAAGATCAGAAGACACTCAGAAGCAGCCTGGCTAGGGGGGCACATCCGCTGGGCTTTCCTGGAGCCTCCTGTTCCCTGTCCAGCATCAGGAGTCAGGAGAGAGTGTGGCAACTTGTCACAGCTGGGGACAAGGAACTCAGGTTCATTGAGTTCCAACTACATGCTAGCCACTTGCCTGGCACTTGATCCTCACCATAGTCGATTGAGGCTGGTTACTATTATTCCCATTTTAGAGATAAAAAAACTAAGGTTCACCAAGACAGAGTTGTTAGAAGCCACACAGTAAACTTCTGGGAGCCAGAGTGTGGTGGATTAGAGCCTCACTGTTGGCCTCTTGTCAGTCCCAGCCCTGGTCTGACTCTCAGTCCACAGGCCTGTTTGGCAGGCCAGCCCCTCACCTTTCCTGAGATTGAAAAATGAAGACAGGAACACAGTTTCTGCTCAGTGAGGAGGATCCCGTTCTTTATAGTCAGGGCTGCTCAGCCTCAAACTCTTTAAATAGCCTCTCCCACGCCACCCACAACACCCATTCCATCATACACACAGAGGCACCCCCCACACACATGAAACCTCCAGAACAGATGTGACATCCCACTCAGGCTGCCTGTATAGATGGGAGGGCTTTCACACAATGATAGTGATGGTGATGGAGGTGGTGATGGAGGTGGTGATGATGGTGGCGATGATGGGGGTGATGACTGGGGTGATGATGGTGGTGACGGAGGTGGTGATGGAGGTGGTGATGGTGGTGATGATGTTGGTGATGATGGTGGTGATGGAGGTGGTGATGGAGGTGGAGATGATGGTGGTGATGGAGGTGGTGGTGATGGTGGTGATGGAGGTGGAGATGATGGTGGTGGTGATGGAGGTGGTGGTGATGGTGGTGATGGAGGTGGTGGTGATGGTGGTGATGGAGGTGGAGATGATGGTGGTGATGGAGGTGGTGGTGATGGTGGTGATGGAGGTGGTGGTGATGGTGGTGACGGAGGTGGTGATGATGTTGCGATGATGGTGGTCATGGAGGTGGTGATGGAGATGGTGATGATGGTGTTGATGGTGGTGATGATAGAGGTGGTGATGCTGGTGGTGATGGAGGTGGTGATGATGGTGGTGATGGAGGTGGTGATGGAGGTGGTGATGATGTTGGTGCTGGTCATGGTGATTCTTGTGATAAACATCTTGTTTACCCGTACATAAAATATAATATACATATTATACCTCCATGTTACAAGGAAAAGAAAGGACATAATTACCACTAATTGATGAGAAACTGTGCTGACAAATGGATGGCATTTTTAAGAAACCAAAAGCTGCGCTCAGCATAGATGTGACAGGGCCACCCATGACCCCACAAATGACTCGGTGCTCTCCTCTCCACCACCTTTCTGAGCAAGGGCAGCTTCCCCACCAGTGACAATCTGGCTCTGCTTTCATCCTCCAGCCTCCTAGATCAAGATGATCAGATGCCAAGTTTTGGAGACTGCTCAGTAACCAGACTGGACCAGCTTCCACAGTCCTCTTTGGGACCATCCAATGCCAGGCCAGACCATGAAGAGGCTTTTCCAAACCCCCCTCATCAAGACACTCCCGCGCTCTCCCTGGACTGTGCTCCCTTGCAGCTACAGGCTTAAAGAAACCTAACATTTTCCTGCCACAGGTGTGTTCCTGGGTCTTTGGCTGACTGGCTTCAACAGCACAGTCTTCAGCCCAGTGGCAACTAGGGCAAATGAGGTGGGGAGTGGGGGGCGCGCACGGGGCAGGGAACATGGGGCATTCAGAAGACCTTGGCAACGTCGCTGAGGCTCGTGGTGAATATCAGGCCTCCATTTGTTTATTATTTTGCATAAATATATCATTCTCTAAAACAAGCAATGTGCTTGCTCTTGCACATGCGGTCACTGCCCAGGAGCGCCCCGGGCTCCCCTCCCGCTTTCTGGAGCTGAGAGCGGCTTGGGACCAAGCGCAAGGGCCCTCCCTCAGGACGGGCTGGGAGCGGGGAGCGGTGCCGCAGAAACAGCAGGAACGCACAATTAAAAAATAATCTGCACGTTATATAAGTTACATGTATGTAATGTTTTACAATAAAAAGTACAAATAAAGTTAGTATAAAAGGAAAACAGAAGGCATGCCCCTGTTGAAGGCCCAGAGGATAAACAGACTTCTTCAAAGCGCTGCTTGGCCTGAGACCAGCAGAACATTCTCAAAGCTGGTTCTCAGGGCCTGAGGGCAAGATACTCTGGAGGGAGGGAGTCTGGACGAGAGCAAACTGCCCGCCCCCCTCTCCCCACATTCAGGACTCTCCCCACCCACTCAGCTCCCTGACCTGGGCCCTGGTGCTACCTCCCTTGGGGAGAAGAAACCTTTGGATGTCTGTTTAAAGACCTGATGTCCTTAAATGCCTGGGTTTGTTTTTTATTTTATTTTGTTTTTTGAATCTATGTGCCTGCAGCTAATCTCATTTCCCCAAAGCCAGGGCATCAGCAGCCAGAGGGCAGGCTGGAGGGGAGGTGGGGGTGGTGGGAAGGACGGCAGGGCCCGAACAGAGGACGCAGCTCCTGGACAGACTTGGGACCCCGAGGAACAGACACTGCCAGAGAGATGGGAGGAGAGCTTGGGGAGCACAGGAGGGGAAGGCGTTCCCCCCGCCCCTCGCAGGTCAGTGACATCCTGGAGATTCCAGGCAGTTCATCCGCTCTGTTGTGGCCGTTGTTCAGTCGCTAAGTCGTGTGTGACTCTGCGACCCCATGGACTGCAGCACGCCAGGACTCCCTGTCCCTCACCAGCTCCTGGAGTTTGCCCAAATCCATGTCCGTTGAGTCGCTGATGCTATCCAACCATCACGTCCTCTGTCGCCCTCTTCTCTTTTTGGCTTCAATCTTTCCCAGCATCGGGGTCTTTTCCAGTGAGTCAGCTCTTTGCAGCAGGTCTCCATTAAACCTTTTCCTGCCCCGGCCCTTGGCACCTGCTGTTCCCCCTGCCTGGGCCATGCCTTCTTTGGCCCTTCTAATGTCAAGTCCTTTTCCTTCTTCAGGTCTAAAAATGACCTTCTGAACACAGCTTTCCTTACCCCTGGTGTCTAAAGGAGGCACCATCCTACACGCCTGGTCCTGGGTGACCACGCTGTCCTGAGTGAGTGGAGCGTGCTGACTACAGGTTAGATGGGTGTTGAGTTTCCTATTGACAGCCACCTACTATATTTTTACACAGTGATTTCTTTTCTGTTTTCTGTTTACCTTTGCAGCTACATCTGAAAATCAACTGCTACTTTTACCATTATATTTACCTAAGCTATTTGAAGCAGTCATTTATTTAGATGTGAACTATACACACCTCTCAACAGGTTAATCACAGCTATTGTGAACATTTGAGAACGAATGGTTCCTGAAATGAATCCAAGCCAGAAAATGTATTATTTAGCCAAAGAATGCACTTTGGCATTCCGGTTATTTTTCTTCAATGAAGCTTGATGTTATTTTAACAGACATAAGCTTCAATTTCTGAACTTTTAACCTTTTGGATTAGAAATATGAAATGAAGTCATTTTTAGATAGAACTTAAATAGAGCAACTTAAGCTTGGTCAATGAGAAATTTCAAATTTGAGGGTAGGAGGTGAATTCTGTTTTTGTTTTCTTGGTTTTCTCATTGCCAAGAAAAGCAGTACAAGATTTCCTGTTTTTTAATTTCCCAGATGATTTATCGATTTAGTGCAATGTTATTTACGAGAAGACATCAGAAGAACATAATCTTTGTGTATCAACAGAAGGAATTTCGAGAGACATTATTCAATTCATAGTCTTCCTGTATCCCTGGTCAGATCTTTCCCTGCTTGGAACTTTTCAGAGGATTCCCCACTCTTAAGACAGACACTGAACTCCTTCGGAATTCACAGCTCTTCTCTGCTCCTCTGCTACCCCAGTGTCTGTGCTTCAGTCTGGTTGACGTGCTCTAGTTTCCCAAACGAAATCTGCCCTGTACTCTTTCCTTCTGGCCCTTTACACATACTGTTCCCTCTGCCAGGCTCGCTTACCCTCCTTACCCACCATTCATCAGTCTTTCCTTGCACAGCTTAGATGTCACTTCTTCCAGGAAGCCTTCCCTGATACTCCTGAATGAGTGAGTGATGCATGCCTCTTCTCTTCGCTTGGACAGCCTCCCACACATCCTCTATCATAATGCTTATCCTGCTATGTCCTCTTGGCAATTTCTCTGTCTCCTTTGCTAGACTATCAGCTCTGTGGGGTTAGGCACCATGTTTATTTGACCTCTAGGGTCTCCCATGATCATCGTAGGTGTCTAGTTAGTGCCAGCTGAATGAATGTCTAAATGCCCGGAATTTGATCGGTATCCACCAAATGCTGGTATCCCATCACTTATAGTTTATCATTCTTAAATGATTTCTCCTTGGTCATTAATTTGGTTATTCACTCCATCCAATCATCTGTATATCCATCCAGCCATATATTTCTGTGACTAGGCAGAAACAAGGAGGTTGAAGTTGTAGTAAGTCTTAGAAAAAAAAGAAAATCAGGATCTCTGATGCTAACATCAGAATATAGGTCAGAGTCAGGAAGTTAGAACCTAGGCTGGGAATGCAAGGCACAGCAGAGAAATGGCTCACCCACCAGAAGCTAAAGCAATTCAAGGCTCACACATACGGTGACCCAATAAATGCCGACTCTCCCCTCCCCTCCCTTCTTCCCTCCCTTCCTCCTCCCTTCCTTCATTAAACTTTCACGGAGACCTCTCTCTGGGCCAGGGCCAGTGCTGAGAACTGTTAAATCAGACCCGGATTTCAGTTCTGCTGAGGCTCTGAGTTCCCAGAGTAGGCGTGTGTGCACGGACACACACACACACACACACACACACACACAAAATACAGGATTACAAAGTGGCCTGTGCTGTAAGAGAGGCCTAGATAATGTTTCCTGAGGTGGGAAGGCTGCTTGGAGTAGGAGTCATTTGAACTGAATCTTGATGGATGGACAGGATTCGATGTGTGAGGATGACGGAAGAGCATTCCAGAAGAAGCAATCAAATGAGCAGAGGTACAGAGCTGGAATAAATCCAGCCATGTCTAGGGAATCCGATCGGCGGGGTGTGTGTGTGTGTGTGTGTGTGTGTGTGTGTGTGTGTGTGTGTGTGTGTGTGCAGGCACTGGGAAGAAGAGGAGAAGTAAGGAGACAGTTAGCG
This sequence comes from Cephalophus harveyi, assembly GCA_006410635.1. Classification (NCBI taxonomy): domain Eukaryota; kingdom Metazoa; phylum Chordata; class Mammalia; order Artiodactyla; family Bovidae; genus Cephalophus; species Cephalophus harveyi. Next base: position 255,787 of record SJYT01011194.1, read on the forward strand.
CAGCCTCAGCCTTGGAGGTCAGCCAAGGAACGAGTGATTCGAGGAACTCAGTCACCCAACAAGTCCGCTTGAGCATTTGCACGGCCTGAGGGGCCTGCTGCCCCTCCCCGGGGGGTCTGCAGTGCACCCGGCCTGCTCCACTGCCTCCAGCCTCATCCACCCTACCCGCCAGGCAGGCACACGCCACGGTGCCTTCCCCCTCCTAGAGCCGGTCACAAGTTCGAAGCTCCTTTTCCTGGACTCCAAGCAGCCCCACACCCCACGCCCCACAGACGGCCTTCCTCCCCCAAGTCTTCTTGGGCTTCATGGGGTTTTCTACGTTTCCTCTGATGGTCCTGGGGTTTTCATCTGTCTGAGATGGTCCCCAGCCCCCACCGCCCTCCCTGGGCTGGGCAGATAAGGATTCCTTGGGGACCTCGCCGCACTGCCTTGATTGAATTTATAGCGGAGACGAGCATACACACACACACACACACACACACACACACACGGGCCCACTCCTACATGACCGCACGTGTCATTTGCTGCCTATTTACCCGGCTCCCCCGCTGACCTGTGAGCCCCTGAGAAGACAGACTGTGGTTTTCATTCTACACCCGCTCCGACCCCGGCTTGGCAGCCCCGGACAGAGCAGGCCCTGCTTTTCCTGGGGATGGAGGGCAGGAGACAGGCCGTAGCCGGGCCTCCGCCTCCCGCCTCCCAGCTCCCGGCATCCCCGAAGGAAGGCCTCGGCTGCCACCGCCGGGAGGTGTGAAGTGGGACAGTCGCACTTGGGAGGAAGCCCTGGGAGGCTGCCTCCCGGCGGGAGGAAGGTTCCAGCAGCGCTGGAGAAGGAGGCCGGGATGCCGGGCTGGCAGCAGCCTAAGCCCAGCCCGCACCCCGGGTCTGGGTGGGAAGGGGCCGCCCCCTCCCATCTCTGGTCGAGCCAAGAATCCCGGGGACTGGGGACTCTGCCTTCATTCTGCCCTTTCCCCCTCTTGCTCTGTTTATCTTTCCAGCTCGGCCCGCCTGGGGCTATTTTTGCTTCCTCCTGGTTCTGCTGCCTGAGCAGCCTTGTGGCTTTAATTGGCCCATTTTCTGCTCACTGGGAAGACAGCGTCCTCCTGGTCTTGCTGCCCCCCCTCTCCCCCCATGGGGCTTGTGAGTAAAAGCTGGGAGCGAGGCTAATTATGGAGAGAAAGGCAGACAAGACAGACAGCTCAGGAGAAAGGAAAAGGGAGAGACCCAGAGATAGAGACAGGGGGGGGGGAGGGGAGCAACACAGAAGGGTGGGCGCCTGGAGAAATAAAAGGCGGACAGAAGTCGCTGGGGTAAGAGAGGAAGAAACACAGAAAGGCAAAGAGAGATACAGGCTCGGCTGGGCTGATGTTCACACTGAACAAAACAGAGATGGCCAGCCACCTGGAGGAGGGGGATGGGGCGAGCGCTGGGTCCAGGGAGGTTGGAGGGGGGGTGGGGGGTCTCCAGCCCGTGTCCGGGGCCTAGTTGTGACACAGGGAATACAGATGACAGATTCGGGCTATCTGCAGGGGTGCTGGCAAGGATGTCGAAGTGTTTTGTAATGAGGAAGGAGAGGAACGGGCCGAGTTGACTCCATCTAGAAAAAGAATGAAAGTCCATCTTGCACGTTCGGTGAGCTTTGGACTATGTGCCTGGTAGCCATGGGGATAACGCACCTACAGCCGAACTGGCCTCCTGGACTGATAAACACCAGATTCCATACCAAGGTCTCCCGTCACCAAAAAGAATGTACTAATCCCCTATGAGGTCAATCACCTTTGTAATCTGTATGGCACCCATTGGGGTAGGCTATGGTGTATACCCAGCTGACCCTTCTGATTATGAATCATGGCTGTAACCTGATTGCATCTCCCTTTAACACTTTTCAGGCTAGGTTTAAGGAATTTGGGGATGTGGGCTTGAGCAGTACCCTTAAGGTATATACTGCTGCTGCTAAGTCGCTTCAGTCGTGTCTGACTCTGTGCAACCCCAGAGACGGCAGCCCACCAGGCTCCCCCGTCCCTGGGATTCTCCAGGCAAGAACACTGGAGTGGGTTGCCATTTCCTTCTCCAGTGCACGAAAGTGAAAAGTGAAAGTGAAGTCCCTCAGTCATGCCGACTCTGTGCGACCCTGTGGACTGCAGCCCACCAGGCTCCTCCATCCACAGGATTTTCCAGGCAAGAGTACTGAAGTGGGGTGCCATTGCCTTCTCCGTAAGGTATATAAGATTTCCACAAAAGTCGGTCAGGGTCCTTGGCCAAGAGGAGACTCTGCCTTGGGCCCGCCAGTGTAATAAACTGCACTCCACTATCTGCGCTGGCCTCTGAGTGAGCTTCCCAGAATGTGTGGCCCCAACAGGAATAAATGGTGAAGTGAAGTGAAGTGAAAGTCGCTCAGTCGTGTCTGACTCTTTGTGACCCCATGGACTGCGTAGCCCATGGAATTTTCCAGGCCAGAATGGGTAATTCTGGAGTGGGTAGCTGTTCCCTTCTCCAGGGGGTCTTCCCAACCCAGGGATCGAATCCAGGTCTCCCTCATTGCAGGCGAATTCTTTATAGCTGAGCCACAAGGGAAGCCCAAGAATACTGGAGAGGGTAGCCCATGCCTTTTCCAGTGGATCTTCCCGAACCGGGGTCTCCTGCATTGCAGGCAGATTCTTTACCAACTGAGCTATCAGGGAAGAGGTCTTTACAAACGAGGGGCGGGAGGGGCTCTTTATTTTGAGATGGGGGCTTTACGAGTGTTTGTCTTCATGCCTCTTGCCTTTTATACAAGTTAGGGTCGGGGAGGGCAGAGCTGACCACACTGATTTGTTGTTTGTTCCTGAAACAAACACTAGCTGATCACCTTCTGCCCGCTTCCAGCCTCCTTTCTGAGCCTGGGAGATACAGAAAGGGCAGGGCTGCTGTCCTCCTGCTGAAGGTGGGGCTGCATTAGCTGAAGAGTAGATGTTTACAATTTATTGAAAACAATGCAATAAGTCGGGACTAATACTGATAGCGCCACTCTCCCCTGGCTTTGCTGTAAATGAGGGGATGTCTGGAGACAGCAGTCCCCACTTCCCCCTGAGTGCGGTCAGAACAGCTTCCCAGAGGAGGCAACATGGGAGAAGACTTTCCCGCGTGACAACAAGTGATGAAGGCAGGGAAGGAGTTCCGGGTAGAAAGATCAGACTATGCAAAGTACAGGGATCTGGATGTACGCGGAGGAGGGCACCTAGGCAGTGGAGAGTGAGGGCAGAGGGCAGGGTGATGAGGCTGGGAGGGTAGGCGGGGCTGGATTGTGGGGGCCTGGAATGCCAGGAAAAGAGTTGGGGTGACTTGATGGTGATGTCCAGCAAAAAAAAAAAACCAGATGGTCAAGTCTAAGTTTTTTCCCCAAGCAATGCCACTGACACAAGCCGGGATAGAAGCAGGGTGGTCTCGGGCTGGGAGAGCAGAGTGTAAGGAGGCTAGGGCAGAGATCCAGGGCAGAGCAGGAGGGTCTGGATGGGGAAGCAGGGCCCGTGGGAGAGCATCCTGCCCTGGGTGGCTGGCTGGGAATACTGGGCCTCCCGCACCAGCCCAGGTGTCTCTCCCTGGCCTGCCCCGTGAACCCACGGCCGCAGAAACCCAGAGAGGGGCTTCAGGACAGCTCTGAGACCGGCTAATCCTGGTGCTCAACTCAGGTGACTTCAGAGGCCACGGAAGGTACCCGGGAGTGAGACAGGAAGAGATGGCGGGGCCACCCTGGGGTACACCCTTGAGGTGCGACTCTTGGAAAACGAGATGTTGGCTAAAAGAAACGGCTGGTCGACTTGGTTCCTGCGGCACCCCGCATTTTCCATCTCTGACTTCACCCCTCCCCCACATTTCACAAGTGGGGGGATACTGAGGCACGGAGGGGCGAGAGACTTGTCCAAGCGTGAGCCCCTTGTACCTTGTCACCCAGGTAGATGGACACCCCCATTTACAGAGGAGGAGACTGAGTCTCAGAGAGGTCAAGTGGCTTAGCTGAGATCACCCAGCTCTGGGGGAAGATGTGTATAAGAGACAGACACAGAACAGTGGCAGCCCAGAAGGAAGAGATTAACTCGTCTGTTAAAAGAGAATCAGGGAGGGCTTCACAGAGAAGGTGCCACTGGGCTTTGTAGGATGAAGAAGAGTTCACTGTAATGATCCTGGGGCAGGTTAGCATTCGATGCAGAACAAAGCAGAGACCTCAGAGGAGTCGATCAACAGTTCTGTGGGTCTGGATGGTAATGAGGAGTGTGTGTGTTTGAGAATGGAGTGAGAGGGGTTGGGGAGGTCTAAGGTAAAGGATGAGACTGAAAAGATAAACAAAGACCAACATCTCCATTTTACAGCTGAGGAAGCCAGGGCTCAAGGACCCCTGTTAGACTCTTTCCTGCCCTTAGGGCCTGCTTCCAACGCTGCTGCCCATTCTCTCCAGATGAGACAGGCTGCTTGTTCTTGCTGGGAGCTGCACAAGTTAAAAGCTCAGAGCAGGTGGGAGGCTTTATTATTGGTTGTGATGATTATTCTCTAAAGTCCAGCTTGGCAGGGTTTCTGCCTCAAATAATTAGCAGCCCAGCAGGCCCCAGCCTGAGGCTATTTGGGCCTTTGAGGCTAAGCTGCCCTCAGCTCGGCCCCGGCCCCCTGCCCGGCAGCTGGTTGGCAGCTGTGGGCCTCCTTGGTCCACGGTCAGCTGTGTCCAGGAGTCGGAAACCGCCCTCCCCCGGCTCGGGGACCCTCATTCTCCAGCGGGGTAGGTGTGGACCACATCCTCAGGCAACATTCATATCAGAAAATGACTCAGCCCCTTCCACCAGCGCAGACTGAGGGGAGGAGAAACCTCAGGGATGCAGGGAACTGCTCATCGCCCCACGAGAAAGAACTGGTGGTGGGAGGGAGTGGTCGGCTTAATGAGAGGGCGGCTGGAGTGGGCACATCCCATACAAACCGACACGGGTGTGGGGGGAGAATGAGGGTCCCCGAGCCGGGGGAGGGCGGTTTCCGACTCCTGGACACAGCTGACCGTGGACCAAGGAGGCCCACAGCTGCCAACCAGCTGCCGGGCAGGGGGCCGGGGCCGAGCTGAGGGCAGCTTAGCCTCAAAGGCCCAAATAGCCTCAGGCTGGGGCCTGCTGGGCTGCTAATTATTTGAGGCAGAAACCCTGCCAAGCTGGACTTTAGAGAATAATCATCACAACCAATAATAAAGCCTCCCACCTGCTCTGAGCTTTTAACTTGTGCAGCTCCCAGCAAGAACAAGCAGCCTGTCTCATCTGGAGAGAATGGGCAGCAGCGTTGGAAGCAGGCCCTAAGGGCAGGAAAGAGTCTAACAGGGGTCCTTGAGCCCTGGCTTCCTCAGCTGTAAAATGGAGATGTTGGTCTTTGTTTATCTTTTCAGTCTCATCCTTTACCTTAGACCTCCCCAACCCCTCTCACTCCATTCTCAAACACACACACTCCTCATTACCATCCAGACCCACAGAACTGTTGATCGACTCCTCTGAGGTCTCTGCTTTGTTCTGCATCGAATGCTAACCTGCCCCAGGATCATTACAGTGAACTCTTCTTCATCCTACAAAGCCCAGTGGCACCTTCTCTGTGAAGCCCTCCCTGATTCTCTTTTAACAGACGAGTTAATCTCTTCCTTCTGGGCTGCCACTGTTCTGTGTACTGTATAGTTAGATATTATACTTATATCTTTGACCATCTATTTCCCCTCCAGTCTGGAACTTCCTTTTTTTTTTTTTTTTTCTTTTTATTTATTTTATTTTTGACCACACCGAATGGTATGTGGGATCTTAGTCTCCCAACCCAGGATGAAACACACACCCCTTGTATTGAAAGTGCAGAATCTTAACCATTTGGCCTCCAAGGAAGTCCCTGGAACTTCCTTGAGGCCAGGGAGACTAGACCTTACTGATCTCTGTATTCCCAAAACCCAGACGAGTCTAGGTCACAGTGAGTACTTAAGCAATAGTTCCTGAATCAAATGATCACACCAGTTTGTGCTTGCCTCTGTGTCTGTTTCCTCCATTAGACTGGGAGCCTCCTGGAGGCAGGTCTGAGCCCTGTTCATCTTTATATATAGTACCTGGCACAGAACAGGTTCTCAGTAAAGGTTGGCAGGTGGCTGAACAAAGGAAAGTACTTTGTTCATTGTAGAGCAAGATCTGTGGGAAAGGAAAGGCAAAGATATCCTTAGATGGAAGAGAAGCTGAGCACATAATTCAGAGCGTGTGTCCTTAAGGGGGTGGGTGTGTCAGCACGTCCATGAATACATCTGCATTTGTGTGATGGGTGTTATTTGCAGGGTATGTGTGCAGACATGTAAGAATGTCGGTGTTGTTTGCTGTGTGTACGTGTGTGTATTATTATTGTGTGTGATGTATGGGTATTATCGAATTACTGTGTGCAAGTGTTCTTTGACTACAGTCTATGGATAAGTCTATGTGTGTATAACATGTATGTATCTGTGGTTGGTGTGGAGGTGTGTGCCTGTGTGTGTGTAGATACACTGTTGCATTAGAGTTTGAAAGATGAAGTAGGAGGGAGAGGAATAGACAGAACTTGTGAATGTCAGATGTCAAGTGCAAACAGCAAGAACACAGGGGTGTTCCCAGCAGAGACCCACATGCCCCGTTAGGTCCATCCCCAGGGTCTACTCCATTCATTCATTCCTTCACTCACGGATGCTAACTCTGCTGGGCCCTTTTGGTTGCCCAGGATCTGACAAGTCTTCTCCCTCCAGGAGTGCCCGACTTTCTCAGGGAAGCTCTGCAATAAACAGTCCAGAAAGTGTGCAATCAACACCACGACAGAGGGACCCAGGGGATGTGGGAGCACCAAGGCGGGGGGGCCATGATACAGTTGAGGGTCAGAGCAGGCTTCCCAGAGGAGCTGCCATCCCGGCTGAGCCTGGCAACAAGCGACTTTCCTGGAGGGACTTTCCTGGGCAGCCAAGGTCTGCTGCGGGCCTCTGCCTGGGGCTCCCTGCCTGGTGGGCCCCGCCTCTCCTCCAGGTGCAGCCTGGTTTGCCGGAATCCCCAACTTTGCTGCCTCCTGCCCCCTCCCTCTGTCCACCCTCCCAGCAAGGCCCTGCGGAGAAGAGGACTATTTTAACCAGGGAAGAATGCTAGGAAAACCAGCCATGAGGAAAGGGAGAAGGCTCCTGGCACTTCCTTCCACAGGGGCCCTGGCCACGTGCCCCTCTGCCCTACTGTTGATGGACATGGATTTTGTGTGCCTGACTGTTTAGCCTGGCAGTTCCTGGAGGGCAGTGAAGCATCTTCTATAGTCTCTTCCTCACCCCTCACCCAGGGCCAGGGTGGCAGGAAGTTCAGACCTGTATGGCCACACTGACCTGCCAGTTTTACGGCTGAATGTGGACCAAAAACCCCAAACTGGCTGACAAAGGAAGCTGGTCCACAGACAGACTCTGGGAGAGAAAGGATCAGGTTCTTGTGATTAATGTGACTGTAAATCCTTTCATGGACAGACTTAGAATTTTTTTTTTCTTTTCTATTTAAGAAAAGAGCTTGAGAGAATGAGATGGCAAGCATGCCAGAATTCTGAAGGCTACAGTTCCATTTAGTGTCTCTGTCTCTTATTGAGCATCTATTACGCAGCAGAGATCACGCTGCCAGAGCAGGGCCTGGAAGCAATGGCCCAGGACGAGTGAGGAGACCGGGGTATGACTTAGGTCCCCACCTGGGTCTGCAGACCAAGGGTAGCTTCTTTTTTGATTGGAGGTGAATCTCAAAGACCTTCAGGGGAGAAGGTGATATTTGAGACATGCTCCAAAGAAGGAAAGGTGTTTTCGAGGAACAGCTCAGCATGTGCAAAGGCCCAGAGGTGGGAATGGCAAGTAGTTTTTCAAAAGATGGCAGCACCCTTTAACTTAGACTTCCCTGTGGCTCAGATGGTAAAGAATCTGCCTGTAATGCAGGAGACCCGGCTTCGACCCTTGGGTCAGGAAGATCTCCTGGAGAAGGGCATGGCTACCCACCCCAGGATTCTTGCCTGGGAAATCTCATGGACAGAGGAGCCTGGCAGGCTATAGTCCATGGGGTCGCAGAGAGTTGAGTGAGCGACTAACATGTTCACACTTTGACTTTGAACCCAAATGCTGGTCGATCTCGGGAGGTGTGGAGAGGTGCAGTGAGCTCAAACGTGAGGACCGAGTGCCAGCCCTGGGCCCCAGTTCTCCACAGCCTGCTGTGTGGTGCTGTTTCATTTGCTTCCCGCCTGTGTGTGCTTTTATGGATGACAGACCACAGACAGGAAGCGTGTCTGCAACAGCAGGCGCTGGTTCTCGCACCCCTGCCGTGCCCCGGGCAGACACCGCCTCCGTGTGTTGTGTTTCAGGAAGCACAGGGTGGTACAAAAGGGCAGGGGCTCTAGGATCAGATGACATCGGGTCGAATCCCAGCTCCCAGAAGCTCAGTGAGTCCTGGGGCAAGCCCCCTAACCTTTCTGTGCCTCAGCTTCCTCATCTGTAAAGCGGGGACAGGAAGGAAACCTCCTTTGTAGTGGCACTGTAGGGGAGTGCGCCAGTGGGTGCAAAATGCTGAGGACAGGGCCAGGCACACGCTCTGGAAGGGTGCGACTGTCTCCCCTCGGCCCCCGCACACCCCGGTGTTTCCACAGACCGTCCTCCAGGCAGCCACCGTCAGTCAGGGGTTCCTTTACCTGGTTTAACTCAGTCTCCTCACTGTCGATGGGGAAACAGAGCTCAGGTCGCGGGAAGTCCCCTGCCTGGGGTCTCAGGGACAGAGAGCTGGAGTTCATTGCTTCCTAATCTGAGACCAGACCTGGTTGCACCTCAATGAGTTATAGGAATGTGCTTGCAGACAGAATCCTGTAAGTGCTCAAGATGGAAACTTCTGGAACCTTAGTCTCCATCTGTGATGTGGCTAGCTGATCTCCAGGCCCTCCCAGCCCTGCCGGCTGCAACCATCACCCCAAGAGGGCAACACTGGGGCTGGGGGCCGGCCAGTTCCCCCTCCTCTCCTGCGCGGTGGCCCCTCTCCATCTGATTGCAGCTCGCATCTCAGCACTCTCCTGGCCCCATTATTTGGACCCTTCTCAGAAGCTCCAGTTCCAGCCAGGGGTCTAGGACTTCTCAGGGAAGAAAGTGTGTCCCCTCAGCTGGCCCTTGAGGAGAGGGGCCAGGCTCCCATCCGAGGACCCAGAGGGGTCCACTCCAGTGGCCGGCACCAGCCTTCAGAGACACTCTGGAACCAGGTGACCTGGGCAAGTGAATGGAGCCTCTCACAATCAGAACCTCTTCTAGATAAGCACAGGGGCTTCCAGCTTTTAGGGAGAAACCCAAAGAAGTGCTTCCCAGGTGGAGTTCAAAGAGCAGTGCACCAGAGTCACCAGGATGGCGGGAGCAAAGGAGGTTCACTGGAAACACAAAGCCCTGGACCTCCCCCAAGACCTTCTCCACCAGATTCTGCGGGCTGGTGCCCAGGAAATTGCCTGTGAGCCCGTTCCCCACGTGATCCCGCACACCCAGGCCGGAGAGCCTCGGGCTCCAGGGACAGCAGAGGTGGGGAGCCTCAGTACCCGGGGATCCTTGGCACCATCGGTGCCCCATCACCTCCCTCCCCCGGGGGGACGCCAGGGGCGCCGCTGGTCCTGATGAGCAAGCCTGAGCCTTCTCTCCCTTTTCCCCAGCTGCCCACACTGCTCACACGTTCCCCGCAATTTCTAAATTCAAAGTGGGGCAGTTTTAGCTGTGTATCAACTCCCCTCCCCTGGGCAGCCTGCCTCAGGAGCCGCCCGCTGGGGAGGGGTCTGTGTGCCTCCTCTTCTGGGGCTTGTGGGCAGGGGACGTGGATGGGACCCGAGGGCTGCTGCAGGTCAGAGCTGGGCTGGGGGGCGGGGGCGGGGGGAGGCTCGAGGGTGTGGGGGTTTCCTGACCCAGAGCATCCTCTGACTTTCTGGACACTGAAGCCCCACCCACCGCCCCTTCCCTCTAGAAGTCTCAGGCTTTCCCATGCATCCCCTTGGCAGCTTGGGACCCAAGAGGCTCACCTGCGGAGGGCCGCCCAGGCTGGGTGCTGGAGCGGGCGCTGGTGGGGGCGGGGA
>SJYT01011194.1:275915-357641 GCA_006410635.1 Cephalophus harveyi
TCTTTCACTTTCATCAAGAGGCTTTTTAGCTCCTCTTCACTTTCTGCCATAAGGGTGGTGTCATCTGCATATCTGAGGTTATTGATATTTCTCCCGGCAATCTTGATTCCAGCTTGTGTTTCTTCCAGTCCAGCGTTTCCCATGATGTACTCTGCATATAAGTTAAATAAGCAGGGTGACAATATACAGCCTTGACGGACTCCTTTTCCTATTTGGAACCAGTCTGTTGTTCCATGTCCAGTTCTAACTGTTGCTTCCCGACCTGCATACAGATTTCTCAAGAGGCAGGTTAGGTGGTCTGGTATTCCCATCTCTTTCAGAATTTTCCACTGTTGATTGTGATCCACACAGTCAAAGGCTTTGGCATAGTCAATAAAGCAGAAGTAGATGTTTAAGACTCTGTGAAAGCCTGCCCAGCAAGTCTTGGCCTCCCCTCCTACCAATCCCACGCCAGGACATGGAAGTTTGGGGGTGGGGTGGGTTTACTCAGACTGGAGTCTGGGGTTCTGGTGGGATGCTTCTTCTGCTCTGATACTTGACGGCTAAGTGCCTGCTATGATGTCATCGTACAGCCTTGGAGGGCCTGTGACCTCTCTTGGACGTGCTCCTTGGAGGTCTTCTGGAAATGGTTTTCTGGAAAAGGAGACCGAAGGTGCTGAGCTGATGCCTCCCTGCCCCGCTCCACTTCCTTCCTTCCTTCCTTCTCCCTCCCTCCGTGTCTTTCTTTCATCCTGAGCATGGCACTCTCTAAGCCCAAGTTCGGTACAAGTCAATCAAGCATACATTTCGTAACTCAGTTCTCTGGGACCCACGCTCAGCCTTAAAGGACACGGATGACTTTTTTTCCCCACTTCCTGTTTCCTTCTCAGCTTCTCCCAACAGCAGAGAAGCTCAAACTGGGGCCCTGATTGTTTAAACTCTCAAGGTCACTCCAGGCAATCCCCTGACCACTCCAACAGTAAACACCACCCTCCCACCCCGACTCCTACCAAAACCTCCAGGCACACAGGGCCCAAGCAGCTTCCAGAACACTCCAGCCTTTCCCGGGGTACCCCTGCCCCCCAGGGCTGCCTCCACTCTGACACCATAGGTGTCCCAAAGGTGTCACCCCAGCTGAGCCCTGGTCCCCAGCGGACCGGGAGGCAGTATATCGTCTTCACATCGTCCACTGCTCCCCTTGTCCTCCCAGCTGGCCAATCAAGGTCACAGCCCTAGCCGTGGTCACCTGGAGGAAAATAAGCAGGCTCTCCCCTCACCCCGTCTGTCATCTATCTCCCATTCTCTTCTCCCACCCATGCTCCCAGCCACAGCTCACGGGATATGGGGAAGGGTGGGGAGGGAGAAAGAGAACCTGGAGCGGGTGATATTTTGGGAACAATTTTTAAAAGTAATATGTAAATATGCCCATTGTTAGGACCCTTGTGGGAAAACACAGAAGGGAATGGTGTCAGATGGCCCTGGTGTCAAATGGCTCTGTCAACAACTCTACCTGAGCCAGACAGGGAAGGGGGTTAAAAGTTTATTTTGTACTCAACGCCCTTCCAGCAGAAAAAGCATGCTCCCGCCTCACCCCTCCTGTCATCTGTCTCCCATCTCCACCCCCAGCCATTCTCTCCTCTGTCGGGGACCCTGGCGCTGCCTCTGGGAGGTGACAATGGGCGGCCCCTGCCTTCAGGCTCTTGTGTGTGCAGCCTGGTGTAGTGACAGCCCGTCCTGGCAGGCAGTTTCCAACAGCAGAAGTCGCTTTGCCCACAACATCCACACCGTCTGGAGTCTGACTAGGAACTGGGCCGTGTTAACCCATCCAGATGGGGATCAGTGTTCTGCACTTTGACATCCGTTCACGTCAGACACTATAAGAACTCCTTAACCCAAAACCTTTTTTTTTTTTTTCAGAATCCTGGATCTTGAAAAGAACATGGCTAGGACAGCTAATGACAGCTGGCTCAGAAGGGTGACAGCCTCAGCTTAGAAAGACCTGGGTCTGAAGCTGACCCCTTGAACTCACTAGCTGGGCAGCTTTGGGCGGGTCGTGTAACCTCTCTGAGCCTCCATTTCCTCATCTGAAACATGGGGATTTGAGAACTGTGCCCTGGCTTAGCATCAGTTTCTTGGTCAATTTCTGATCTCTTCCTCTGGCTGCCTGGGTGTAGAGGGGTAGAGAGGCCCCAGGGCTCATGGTGAGTCAGCCCGGCTGGCTGGCTCTGAGGCATGGGCCGCAGGGTGGAGCACAGCTGAGGGTGGACTCTGCCAGCCACGCTTCAGGCTGTGTTTCTACAGCTGGAGAGGCCCCAGTCCCAGAGTGCAAAGAGGTCTCCAAGTCTCCACCCCACGGTGGGGAGCAGCCCAACCCAGGGAGCCTTGGGGTGGAAGTGGGGGTAGGGTGAGCATTGCCGTTGAGACTGCCACCCTCCTGAACCAGCTGTCATTAGTTGTTCTGGCCCATAATTGGGCTGAATCCACCCTTTGGGACCGTGATTATCTGTGATTAGCCTCTTCGTGCCTGGGAATTGCTGATCCTACACTATCCGCTCCTCTGCCTGCCCAGCCCTTCCGGAGGGCTTTGCTAGAAACAATCAGACAAGAGCTTCTTGCTCAGAGAGACCCGCGCAGCTAGCTCCTTGCTGCACTTTGCTACGCCCGTGCCAGTCTGACACCAGGAAATTGACTACTGAATTGCTCTGTTTCTGAGTAACAGGTGCCAGCTTCCTTCCTTTTCAGCTAGTGGGGGACGCAGGCTTATAAAAAAATAAAATCCAGCCCAGGGCAGCGTGGCCTGATGGTGTAGGGTGCAGAGTGAAGCTAGATGAACCCGGGATCCCACACCTGCTCTCCCACTTATGAGCTCTTTGGGCCAGTTGGGAAGCCCTCTGAGACTTCTCTCACCTGTTCTGTGGGGGTGCCTGCCTCTTGAGGCTGCAGCGAGGATTGTGTAGACTAACAGGTCAGTTATTTAGCTGGCCAGCTAGGCACAGCGTGCTCTTCAGCGAGCACCTGTAATGTGCAGGGCATGCATCTGTAGGTACAGGTGAGTGGGACAAAGACCTCGGGCTCAGAATGCTCGCATCCTGGGGAGACAGAACAGACGGGCACGTTAATGAGTCAGTTTCAGGTTTGAACGGCAACCCCAGGGCGCAGCAGGTATCGCAGCAGATGTGAGTGGGAGGTGCTGTCCTAGTGGCAGAGGCAGGAAAGTGTTCTTAGAGGCGGCAGCCTTTGATGGGACCTAAGGCACGAGCAGAGTCCAGCCAGGCAGTGGAGGGGCAGCCCAGACGGAGTCCTGAGAGGTGAACCAGCTTTGCTCCCCTGAGGTCAGAGGGGCCCTGGGCCCTCTGCGTCCTGGCAGAGGGGGCAGGCGACATCGAATGGGACCTTGTTGGCCCCCGTGGGGCATGTGGATTTCATTCTGATCACAGTGCAGTGGGATGTGGTTGCTCTGGAGGGCTTTCCGCAGGCGTGTCAGATCGGTGTTCAGCTTTATTAGTAGTACTCCGGTGGCGTTTGGGGGATGGATTCCAGGGGCGCTGGGTGGAGGCAGGGGAGCCAGCTGGAAGGCTGCTGCAGCAATACGGGCCCGAGAGGGTGGGAGCTTGAGCCACGTGTCCATTGCAACCAGCAAGGAAAGGTAGGCTGTGAGATTTATTCAGCCAGCAGGACTAGCCTTGTGATTGGATGTTGACACGGAGAAAAGAGACAGTTTCTGTTTTAACTTGAGAACTGGATGGGTGGCGCCGTCTTCCACAAAGATGGAAAAGGCCTGAGGGCTGGTAGAGGGTTTTGAGAGAACTAAGAGTGAGATGCCCGTTAGACGTTGACGCAGAGATGCTGCATCCACAGCTTGAGGCGTCAGATGAGAAGTCAGGGATGGGGAGGCGTGTGCTGAGTTGCCTGCATGTAGGAGGCGTGGGAAGACGTGTCCAGGTCGAGGCCATCACGGCAGTGAGTGCAGAGGGCTGGACCCGGGGCGCTGGGACGTCCCACAGCCCGCCTTCAGGTGAGGATGGGGAGACTGCAGAGCAGAGAAGGCTGAGGAGGAGCGGTAGGAGAGCGAGAGAAGGGCCAGGTGAGGGCGGGGCCAGGGAAGGTGGCGGAGGAGGTCCAGCTGACCAATGTGAAGGGTAGAGGACATGCCGGCATGCAGCAGCTGCACCAGAAACAACAGCTGTCCTCATCATTGTTAGCAACCAGTGATTTAATCGGGTTTCTTCCACTGAATTTTGGGGAACACAGGAGAGAGCAGTCTATCAGTGCAGTCAAAGAAGGCTTCTTGAAGGAGGTGGCATTTAACCTAGATTTTGAGGAATGAGTAGACATTTGTCAAAAAAGGAAGCAATTTCTTTCCTTCCTCCCTCCATCCCTTCCTCTCTGCCTTCCTTCCTTCCTTTTTTCCTACCTTCCTCCAACAAGTACTCATGAGACCCATTGGGTATAGTAGAGGCCCTGTTTCAGGTTCTGGGGAAACGTCAGTGAAGGAATGCGGTTTCCTGGCATCTTGAAGGGTATGTCTTAGTAGAGGACAGACAATAAGCAAATTAACGTGTCGTGTCTGGTGGTGAAAGATCCTCGCAGGGAAAGTATCGCTGGTGAAAGGGCAAGAGCGCCAGGGAGGGGCTCTGTGGATGGGAAAGGCCTCTCTGAGTGGCTGCCACTTGCGCAAAGACCTGAATAAAGTGAGGGAGATCAGCCTGTGGTGGTCTTGGGAAAGTATGTTCCAGGCAGAGGGAACAGCGTGGCTTGGGAATGTGTGTGCTGCGAAGGAAGCGGGGAGAAAGTGCATGGTCAGAGTCGTGGGGGCTCCGGCAGGCCAACAAAGGGTCTGGAGTTACTCTTACTGCTGGGAACCACTGGAGGGCTGCAGGCATCCTGAAGGAGAGAGTGCGGCTCAGGGCCCTGGCCTGTGTGCTGGAGTTGGGCGGTGGGAACAGGTCCTTTAAACCTTGCTCCGCACCAAAGCTGGTGCTTTCTCAGCCAGAGCCAAAGCTTATAAAGCTCTGAACCCTGGAAGGCTTCGGGTGCCCGGGGAAGGAGCTGGCACTGCCCAGGTCCAAGTGCAGCCGGGCCCAATGCCAATCAATGCCCCCGCTGCCTCCCTGCCCTTCCTCCCCCCTGCTGAGCCATCTTCTGTGGTTTCCCACCTGCAGCATCTGAAAGCAAGATACCTGATACTTTCCCTTGACCTGGGCTGCCCAGGCTTTGCTCAGAGCATCTGCTGATTTGCTGGCTGAGGGGCTTGGAGGTTGGAGACATTAGAATGATACTCGAACCTCAGCTCTGGAAAACCACCTAGGCCAACCACTCACCTGATGCTTCATCCCCTCTTCAGCATCTCTGCTGGCATACCTGCAGAGATGGAGAACTCACCACCTTTCAGGGCAGCACATCCCCTGGAAACACCATCTCCTAGTCTTTCTTATAGTGAGTTGAATTTTGCCTCCCACTGACTCACACAGAGAACAGTCTAGGCCTTCTCAGCCTTTCAGAGATGCAGAGCGCTCAGAACCTGCTTGGCCTCAGGCTCCCACCACGGAACCCACTAGCAGGTGACTTCACCTCTGCTTCTGGCCACTGTGCCGAGGAGAGCTCCTGACTCCAGAGGAAACATCTGACCTCCATCCCCTCTTTCGAGATCTCGGGGCGCCCATCAGTCCCTCTGTTCTGAGCCTCTCTCCCCAGCTCCTCTGAGAAGGCTGAGGACCACTGGACAGAGCTTGGCGAACTCTGAACCCACTGCCTCTGTAGCTGATCTGGGCAACCTATGTCTGCTTTGAGCATCAGCCACTCCTCATCGTCCCCTTCTGCTTCCTCTCTGCACAGCTTTCCTGGAGACTCCAGGACAGTGCCCTCTCAGGAAGCTGCAGGAGTAAGCGCTACTGAGGAGTCAGCGTCAGGGCGGTTTGGGGCCCTGGGGAAGAGAAGGACCAGAGAGTGTTTTCTATCATCCTCTTCTCTGCCTGTGGTGGGTGCTTCCCAGGAATTGAGAGCCCACTTTTATGGAGTGGCGATCTTTTCTCAGGCACTGTGCTAAGCAAGGCTGCCAAGCACAACTGTAGAACTGTGCACAGCTCAACTCCCTTGCGTTTGCGCAGTGCCCAACTTGAACGCCCATACGTGGTGGTCCTAGGAGCACTTTGCCCACTTTGTCTTCTTTGTTCCTCACAATAGCCCTAATGAGAGCAGTGTTATTAGGATTTTATCCCATAGATGAGGAAATGGAGGCAGGTCAGAAATGTGTGATAAGTCCAATGTCGAAACAGGGAGGTAGTGACCAGGTTGGGTTTAAAACCTTCAACTCCAAAGTCAAGGGCTTCACTGATGTGCTCTCATTGCAAGGAGTCACATAGCAGAGTGTTCATGGGTACAGACTATTGAACTGACCTCGCTTCAGAGCCTTGCTTCATCATTCCCACCTGCTCTGTCTGACTCTGGGAAAGTTAGTCTGAACTTCTGTCTCCTTTTCTATAAAAGGGAGAAGTGAGCTCCCCAGAGCTATCAACCAGTTTCAAAAGGACAGTACAAACCAGAGCTGCTGGCACAGCCCAGGACCTTGTAAGAGGGAAATAAATGGTGGCCTAGAAAAAAATCATACTGTCCAGGGGTCCATGGCAGGGCTGGGGGATACCCAGGAGTGGCACCAGACTCCTCCTACCCACCAGCCTGGGGGATCGAAGCAGCCAGCCGGGCTCTACCCTCTGCCACTCCGCTCGACTTCCCAGGTCCACCCTCACCCGGGGTCGTGAGTGGATTTATTCTGGAAGTGGCTGGTTTCAGGCCAGCAGCAGGGCACTGCAATCTTTTGTGCAGCAAGTGGCCTCTTGCACAGCGAGACCAAGCCTCTTCCAAGGAAAGATGTAACCACCAGCTGTGTTTAGCACCTGCATTGTGAGAAGAGAAGAGCTCAATCTGCTCCTTGAGGGGCTTGGGAGCTGAGGATACAGTGATGGGTAGCAGGCTGCTGGTTGAGGCTTTTCTGTCACTTTGGAATTGCCACTCAAGGGATGAGGCTGAAAACAATGGGTGCCGTGTGGTCCCACGTTCAGAAGAACGAGCTATAGGCTGACTGAGAGTAAGCTAGACTGCCCCCCCCCTAGTGTGCCTACACAAATATATGGACCCCACAAAGCCTTGGGATTCGGGGAGAACTCTGAGAAATGAATCACCAGCCAATGGGGGACATGGTATGCTGTTCCCATCTCTTCCCACATGTGGTCCTTCCAGGAAATCTAGTGAGGTGGGTCCAGGTGGACATCACAGAAAACAGGGGTGCCTGGAAAAGGCTGTTAGCATCTTGACCCACTCTGGGTGTCTCTGGTGCCTATTCTACTCCGGGCAAGGCCAGGAGCCAAGAGCTGGAGAAATAACAGGGACAGAGAGGTGTCGGCAGGGGATGGCAGGTGAGGACTGCATTCTGGCCCATAACTTGGCGTGGCAAAGATGCAGACGTTTGGGGTGAGCCCTTGCCTTGAGCCGTCCTGCTGAACTGTCTGCAAAAGGGCCGATCCCCAGTGAAAGGGTCCCTGAAGCAAGAGGTACCTCAGGGGAGAGGTGAATGGGGTGTCTCGCTTCCCTGCCAACCCCTCAGGAAAATGGGAAGAGGGAAGAGCTGACCTTTCTATCTCCCTACACACCTCCTCCTGGGGCAGGCCAAGGAGAACTGTTCTTGGGCCAAGCCCAAGCTGGACTGTTCTTTAGGAAGACATTGAAGTTCAAACCTGTATCACTTTGGATTGGGTCTTTTTCTTTAAAAAAATTTTTTTTTTGTATTGAAGGAGCCAATTAATAATGCTGTGATAGTTTCAGGTGGACAGCAAATGGACTCAGCTATAAATATACATGAATCCATTCTCCCCCAAACTCCCCTCCCATCCAGGCTGCCATAAAACATTAAGCAGCGTTCCTGGAAGATGTCTCATTATCTTCACAAAGTGCCTGGGAGCCTATGAGACCTGCCCAGATGCCATGAAAGCATCAGATGGAGAGTGGGCAGAGCAGGGCTGGGCAGGGATGGGAGGAAAATGAAATGGGGTCCTGACTTCACATCCTCAGTTCCGACGCTTCCATCGAGGAAGCAGTGTTTGACTTTTTTTGGTCTGTCTTCTTTAAAAGAGGCCACATGTAACTATATATCAGTTTGTATGTGTGTGAGAGAGACAGAGAACTTGGACCCTAATTCTCCCCGAGGGAAGTATAGCCGTTCCTTCCCTTTGTCACCCCCTGTCCCCACCCCACCACATGGGTCATGGAACAGGACTGTGGAAGAAGCTGATTGAGCAAATGTAGGATCCGGTATGATGGGCTGGAGGCCAAATCTGAAAAACACAGGTGAAGAAAGGAAGAGGCAGGTCGGCTGAGTGCTTCACAGCTTAGATTTGGGGTCATGCTCTGCCACCAGCAGGCTGAGTGGCCTTGGCAAGCCACTTAACCTCCCGGGTTACCTGGAGGCCTGCTTTGCAAAAATGTGGAAAATGAAGTTTATTCTCTAGAAAACTCACTGTAAGGGTTAAGTAAAATTATCTGTGAAAGCCTTTAGCTCAGTGCCCAAACAAGCAGATACAAAGGCAACAAAAATGAAGCAGTGATGAAAGCACTTCATAAAAGCATATATTTAAGAAAAGCCACCCCCACTCTCACAGCCCCTTCTTGGTGTATATTCGTCTCGTGCATTTGCAGTCAGGTCGTTCTAAATTTAACTTACAAGCTCCTTTTCAGGAACAACAGAGATAGCAAGCGTGGATTAAACTCTGGTGGAGTGCCAGATGCTGTTTTAAGTGTCCCATTTGTATGAACTCAACAGCCATTGCTGGAAGTGAGGGCTACGTGGGTGGCAAAGGTTTCACTCTCCAAGTTGGACCCCTGGCTACCGCCGCATCTGGACCCGAACCCCCCAAGGGTCATAGGGAATGCTGCTGAGTTTGCCAGGTGCCAGGGGTACGGGTGCATGAGCGGCAGTGAGGGTGTGCAAGCACGTGGGCACCCAGGCAGAGGCCACCACCACGACCGCAAAGGTGTTTATCACGGCTCAGGCCCTCCTTCCAGGGCACTGAATTAGCCGCTGCTAGGGACGGTGGGCCCTCTGTCTAATGCGATCTGACCCTAAGGTGACCTCTGCCGTTGTCCTGTCTCCTGGCATCCACAGCTTCGCGTGACTCCCCTCTCCCTGGGCGCGGGCAGGACTTAGGACTTGCTTCTCACCAACAGAACACGGCAAAGGTGATTGGACGCTCTGTGTGTGTGTGGGTGTGTGTGCTCAGTCACTCAGCTGTGCCCAACTCTTTGCGACCCCATGGACTGTACCCTGCCAGGCTCCTCTGTCTGTGGGATTTCCCAGGCAAGAATACTGGACTGGGTTCCCATTTCCCCTTTCCAGGGAATCTTCCTGACCCAGGGATCGAATCCGAGTCTCCTGTGTCTCCTGCACTGGCAGGTGGATTCTTTATCCCTGAGCCACCCAGAAGCTCGAGTGGATGTTACTCCTGTGATTATATCTTACTGTACGAAACTCTCTTAGCTGGTTGAAGACAGTCAAGAAGAGACTCTTGTTGGCTTTTAAGAAGTCATCTGCCACGTCGTGAGAGGGCTTAAGGAAAGGGCAATACGGCAGAAAATGCCAGGTGGGCTCTAGAGACTGGAGTGGCACCCAGCGGGTAGCCAGTGAGGAAGTGGCACTCTCAGCCTTGGAGCTCCAAGGAGGTGAACTCCGCCAGCAGACGGAACGAGCGTGAAGCAGGTCCTTCCCCAGCTGAGCCTCTGATGAGACTACAGCACCAGCCAACACCTGGATTGCAGCTAAGCTGTGTCTAGACTTCTGAGCTATAGAAACTGTGAGATAAGAAGTGTGTGTGTCGAACCTCTCTGTTGGTGGTAACTTGTCATGAAGCAATAGAACATACAGTCTGTGTAAGTCCCAGTTTTGGTGAAGTGGGGAAGACTCAGAAACTTGGCTTCTTTCTGTCATGACACCTGCCCACTGGTCTACAGGACACAATGAGGTGATTTCGATAAACAGGTGTAAATTGTTCTAATATCCTGCAGAAAAGCACTAATACAGAATGTAGTGATTATGTCATCAAAGAGCCTTTTAAATTCATCCAAAGAGCAATTCTAATGAATTGTACGACTAGCGATTTGGGGAAGGTTTGCAAAAATAAAGTAAATGGTAAATGCTAGAAATTAGGAAGGCTTCCATTAGAGGTACGCAGTTCTTACGGGTAATTATGGAGGCAGAACAGGATCTGCAAAGCAGCCCTTCCTGGGTCTAACAGCAGACAAGGAAGAATGAGGTTAATAATCCTTAATGAGGAAGACAGCTGACGTTGGTGTCTCAAAGCGTAATTGTTATCCCTATGGACAGCAGTGCCTCCTTGCTAATGTTGCCTACTGGGGCCAAAAGTTCAGATGCTGTACCTTTTGAAGGTGGTACAGCATGGGGTAGCCATTCTTATTGCTTGTGGGGAAACCACATCATTAGGCTGGGATTTTTTCCACTGTACCTCAGAGCTCTGGGTGTCAGCAGAATTTAAATATAATCAGTAGAGTGTGGTCGTTAAAAGATCTTGGGCTTTGGAATTAGTTCTGACAGAATTCAAATCTCATGTGTATCTGTAACACTGTATCAGTTAGCTCTTGCTGCATAACAAACAAGCAGACATTTAATAATTTAAAGCAACAAGCATTTAGTTAACTCACAAGTCTGCAGATTGCTTGGAAAGTGATACTGTTCTGGACTCAGCTTGGCTGATTTTTGATGGGTTTGCTCATGAACCTGCCATCAGTGGTTCAGCAGAGGTATCACTGTTCTTGAATGCCTTCTACACTTCATGGTCTATCAGCCTCCAAAAGGCTAGCTGGGACTTATTGACAAGGCAGCTGGCAGAGCTCAAGGGAAAAAGCAGAAGCTTGCAAAGTCCCCTGAGGACTAGTTTTAGACTATACACGATTTCCTTTCTATTGCATTACATTGATTAAAGCAAGTTATAAAGGTAACTCAGATTCAAGGGCTGGAGAAATCAGCTCCATATCTTGATGAGAGGAGCTTCAAAATCACATGCATGTGGTGTAGATACAGGGAGGCTACTAGTTGGGGTCCTCAGTGCTTTTCCCCAAGACAGCACTGTTCCAAAGGCAGCAAAAATGAGCACGCCTCTGCTTGAGTCATGTTAAAGTCCCATTGGCCAAAGCAAGGTGCGTGACCAACCAGATCATGGAGTGTAGGAATAAACTCCACTTCTCAATGGGAGGGAAAAAATTTGTGATCATTTTTACCATTCTCAGGGTTATTTGGGAAAACCTCAACCATCACTAAATAAATGGATCCCCAGATGAGACAAACGTGGCAGAACCTTGATAAGTGCTGAACCTGGGGAGGCAACAGTCAACAAGCTGGTGAACATGGAATCCAGCATTATCCTAGGCGCCTCTGGACCCCATGTCTTCACCCTCCCACTTGAGTCTTCTCCAGCTCCTGCACAGGCAAGGCTCCTGCCCTCTGTCCCACACTTTAGGTCAACTCCATGCAGTAGAAATCAAGTACGAACCATGTTGTCATTGCTGAGTTTCTCAGTCATGTCTGACTCTTTGTGACTCCATGGACTGCAGCACGTGAGGCCTCCCTGTCCTTCACTCTCTCCCGGAGTTGGCCCAAGTTTGTGTCCATTGAGTCAGTGATGCCATCCAACTGTCTCATCCTCTGCCACCCTCTTCTCCTTTTGCCTTCAATCTTTCCTAGCATCAGGCTCTTTTCCAGTGAGTTGGCTGTTGGCATCAGATGGCCAAAATATTGGACTTCAGCTTCTGCATGTATGAACCATGTATGTTGTTTTAAGTTTTTTAGTGGTCGTGTTAAAAAAAAAGTAAAAGGAGACAGGTGAAATTAATTTTTAAAATAGATTTGATTTAACTTATATCTAAAATATTACCATTTTAGCAAGTAATCAATGTAAAAGTGATTATGAGATATCTTTTTTTACCTGCTAATTGCCAATATCCGCTGGATCATGGAAAAAGCAAGAGAGTTCCAGAAAAACATCTATTTCTGCTTTATTGACTATGCCAAAGCCTTTGACTGTGAAGGAGTCGGACACGACTGAGTACCTGAACTGAACTGAAGGCTTCAAAGTCAGGTATATTTCTTGCCCTTAAAGCCCATCTTGATCTGGACCAGTCACATCTGAAGGGCTCGATGACCACGTGTGGCGTGTGGCTGCTGAATTGGACAGTGCAGTGTTCGAGGGTCCTGCTCCGGCTCTGCTCCAGCTGTGTCCCTCTTGTGGAGTGAGGAGTCCAGGGGACCAAAAGCACATGCCCCCTTAGAGCTCATACCCCCCGTTTCTAGATCGGACTCCACGTACACAGGACCCCAGAATACCCTGAACATGAGCCCTAAGCTGATGCTTCTAGGGCTTCTCCTGCGGTGCGCCCTCCAGGTAGATGTTCTGGTGCTTAACCTTTGGCTCGAGTGGCCACAGGATGCCTGTGGGTGGAGGGATGCCTTGGCCGTTGCTTGGACATTCCTGGGTATGAACCCCTTACTGTGGGGGGTGGAGGTGGAGGTGGGAAGAGAAGGGGCTGGGAGGCCTTGATGCAGGCCCCCAGAGGTCGGCAGGCCATCACTACCTGGAGGAAGGGACAGGAAGGCAGGAGTCCCCTCTGCTTCTTCCTTCTCCCTCCACACCTAATTCAGTGGGCAAGTCTTATTGATTCCACCCTCAAATACAATTGTTGCTCATTATTCACAGAAACTGTGTCCTGTGAAGTGAAGTGAAAGTCGCTCAGTTGTGTCCAACTCTTTGCAACACCGTGGACTATACAGTCCATGGCATTCTCCAGGCCAGAATACTGGGGTGGGTAGCCTTTCCCTTCTCCAGGGGATCTTCCCAACCCAGGGATCGAACCCAGGTCTCCTGCTTTGCAGGCAGATTCTTTACCAGCTGAGCCACCAGGGAATCCCAGCTAGGTTGTGTTCTATAAAGGTGGGCAAATGATGGATGTGGGAAGATGGCACCATTGCTCCTAGGAGAAATATAGGGTTAGGTTCCTGTGAGTTTCTGGCTGCAATATTCTCACCAACTTCTCATACATAACCTTGTTTAATGTGTGTTTCTCTTGAAAGACATCCCGTTTAATATACACTGCTTCATTAACACTGAACTCAAGGCCAACAGCACTATGTCTGAACAAAGCTTATCTAACACAAATATTTTCTCCATAAAGCACATTACAGCCTTTCTGTGCTTAGGAAGAGTAGACAGCACTTCCGCACTATAATTGGAGATGGCTTTAAAGAGCAAAATCACCCAAAAAAGCACAAATGTGAAAAAAAATGCGGTGCTAAATGGCCTGCATAAAAGGCGGGTGCTTATAGTAAGAGCTGAGATGGAGAGGCAGGCCATTGTTCTGGTCGACCTCAGCGGGGCGCAAGCACGTGGGCGGCTCAAACGTTCTGCCGCTCTGTGCGTGTCCGAGAATGACCATGAAAACATCACAAGTGCTGATTTGAAGTTATAAATAAAATTTTAGCAGGAAGGTGAATTCGCAAGTACAGAACCTGAAGTAGTGAGGACCAGCCACATATCCTAACTCCGCCTGGGCGACTGCGTCTCTCTCCCAGGGGAAGCCGGGGCCTCCTGGCCTCTTCCTGTGTCTACGATTAACCTAACACCTCCGTTACACACTTTCCACTTAGCTGCCAGAGTCATCTTTCTGAAGATGTCCTTGCCCTCTCTTTCTGTTGTAGCCACGCGTTCCGGAAAACAAACTCACCCAGAAGGACAATGCAGGTGGGGGAGTGCACGCTATCACGCCGCGGGCCCAGGGCAGAGTCTCCTCTTAGCCAAGGACCCCGACCAGGTTTTGTGAAACCTTTATATACCCTAAGTGCACGTGCCCAAACCCACCTCCCAAATTCCCTGAAACTAGTCTGAACAAAGGAAAAGATAGATACAATCAAAGTTAACCCGTGATTCATATGCCTTAAGCCTAGGTAGTAACAGGGGACAATTATCAATAGGCCTGTGGTCATACCCCAATAAACATGATAGAATGTCTGATCCTATTTGGTTACACAGATAATTAGGGTATCCTTTCAGGCGATGGAGAGTCTAGATACGAGCCCTGGGGCCCTTCCTTCTGGGGGCCTGGTTTTCCAGCTGGTATGTCGTTTCCATAGATACTGGGCATATAGCTCAAAGTCCACAGTCCGGCCCAAGATGGAGTCCTGTTTTCAAGACGGAGCCTGTTCTGTGTGTTTTCTCCTTCATTTCCAGTTCGCGCAGCACTGAGTCTGAACTCCTCACTGTGGCCTGTGAGGAGTCCTCGGGTGTAGTCTCTCTCCATCCATATTGGTCCCCTGGTTCCTCCGACTCTCCGACCTTTCCCAGAAGGTCACCGCACTTGCATCTTCCCCTTCTTCAGGCCCCAGTTTAAAAGTCTGCCTCCTGGGAGAGCCCACCCCTGACCACCCTGCTATTATAAGCCCACCCCTCCCTCAGTCCTTCAGCAGGGCCTGTGAGTATCCTTCCCAGTGATCAAGGTTTGCAAGGCAACAATAACGTATTGTGTTACTTGGTAGATGCTGCCTTTAATGCATCCGCTGTGGCCTCTTTCAAGGCAAAGCCAGAATAGTTTTATTCTTCATGGACCATGAGTTTTGGGACAGTGACACACGGTACTAGCTCGCTGAGTAGGCGTGTGAGCCCACGGCTGAGCGGCCTGCTAGACTTAACTCCCCCAACTCACTGGAAAGAAAAGTCTGGGTGAACGGTGCAGGTAGAGGGCCAGAGTTCACCCTTGCCACGTGGCTGCCTGTGTCTCCTCCAGATCCTGGGAGGCAAGTTTCTGATCAGGAACACTTGACATCCGATATCCAAGGCCTTTGCAGCTGTGGGCTCTCGTGGCCTCGCCTGAGAAGCCGACCTCTCCCTGAGGGAAAACCCACATTCCTAAATTTGGAAACCACAGGGTTTTGTGATCTCAAATAGAACATCCTTTAGAGTTTCGCAAATCTCAGCATCTCACGGCCTCCACCCAAGAAACCAGTCATGCGCTTGTCTTCCCAAACCCTCTTTTGGGCAAGCACCATATTTTTGTAATTATGACGCAGCAGGAGCTCATGGTCCACCCAAGGGTCTGACCACATTTCTAGGACCCAGATTTGAGTAAACAACAGATCCTCATGTTTCTGAGGCCACAGACCCTCAACGGCCCCGCCTGTGAAGACAAGCTCCTTGTTTTCCTGAGCCGCCCTTTGGATAAACACCACAGGATGGATGGACCCCATGGGGCAGCATAAAGAGATGTTTTTGGCCTTATGCACAATTTGAAATAAAAACACAAAAGAAAATAGAATATCCCCATGGCATCAGCTCTGTGCCAGGAAGACTTGGCCTGTGCTTGGCCAAATATGCAGAAATGAAAACCATCTCAGAGTCAGGGCAGGGGGTGTTTCATTCTCTCCTTTCTAAATTTTCGGCAATACTGCTGCTTTTATGATAAAGAAGACCAAAAGGGGAAATGCTTTGTCCTCCCCATGGGGCGATGAAGATAATTTATCAGAGTTAAACAGCGGAGTTACCCCTCTGCCTCCAGGCTTCCTGACCTTTGGGAAAATCACTAAGATTTATCATTATCACCAAAAGTGATGCCCTGGGTCTGTATGTGGTACGTGTTTGTTCTGCACAGTAAATGGATGAGGGTGTCCGGGTGAGGCAGTGCATCTATCTTATCAGGGCACATCACAACCAGACAAATTATGGTCCATTTCCTCCAGGATGAGGGCTCAGCCTGTTTTCTGGGGGAAAGCCCATCACCCCTGCAGTGACGGGAAGGGGGAGGGGGGCTGCCCCCTGGGGGTGAATGAACATGCAGATCAGGGGTAGAGGACCCAGGAGGTCTGCCTCTGGGCCCCCGGGGGAGGAAGGCCCCATTGCAGGGCTCCTCAACTGGGGGTAATTTTGCCCCCATCAGGGAATATTTAGTTATGGCTAGAGACGCTTCCCTGGTGGCTCAGAGGTTAAAGTGTCTGCCTCTAATGCAGGAGACCTGGGTTCGATCCCTGGGTCAGGAAGATCCCCTGGAGAAGGAAATGGCAACCCACTCCAGTATTCTTGCCTGGAGAATCCCATGGACGGAGAAGCCTGGTAGGCTACAGTCCACGGGGTCGCAAAGAGTCGGACACGACTGAGCAATTTCACCTTCAGAGACGCATTGGGCTTCCCAGGTGGCACAGTGATAAAGAATCCACCTGCCAACGCAGGAGTCTCAGATTTGATCCCTGGGTAGGGAAGATGCCCTGGAGGAGGAAATGGCAGCCCACTCCAGCATTCTTGCCTGAGAATCCCATGGCCAGAGGAGCCTGGCCGTCTACAGGCAGAGTCACAAAGTGTCGGACATGACTAAGCGGCTGAACGAACAATGGATTCAACAGAGACACACTTTGGTTGTCACAACTGGTGAAGGATGCTACTGGCGGCGAGGGAGCAGAGACCAGGGATGCTGCTAAACCTCCTAAGTGCCTAGGACAGTCCTTCCACGGCCAAGGATTACCCTGCCCTAATGTCGGTAGTGCTGAGGTTGGGAAACCCTGCCCTGAAGTAAGAGAAGGCCTTGTCTCAATGGGACAGGGGCCTCGGGCATCATCAAGTCCCTGATAAGGAAGCAGGCCTGGCACTAACAGAAGTGCTGTCAGCGCTTGCTGGCGCGGGACATAGAGAGCACCGGGAAGGCATCTTCTAATCTGGTTCTATCTAAAGCCTCAGGGGCCAAGTCTTATTAGCATCTCCTGGTTGTTGTTTTTTAAATTTTTATTGAAGTATAGTTGATTTACAATGTTGTGTTAATTTCTGCTCTACAGTAAAGTGATTCAGTTATATACAGATGTATTTTTTTTTTGTTTTTCATATTCTTTCAAATTTAAATTCTTTCATATTCTTTCCCATTATCATTTATCACAGGATATTGAATGTAGTTCTCTGTGCTATACAGGAGGACCTTGTTGTTTATCCATTATATATATAATAGTTCACATCTGCTAATCCCAAGCTCCCAATCCTTCCCTCCCTCAACGCCCCTCCCCCTTGACAATCACAAATCTCTTCCCTGAATCTGTGCGCCTGTTTCTTTTTCATAGATATGCTCATTTGTGTCATATTTTAGATTCCACCTGAGTGGTATCATGCGGTATCTGTTTCTTTTTCTGACTGCTTAGCATGACAATCTCTAGGCTCATCCATGTTGGTGCAGACAGCATTCTTTCTTTTTTTACGGCTCAGTGGTGTTCCACTGTATATATTGCGTATGTACCATGTCTTTATCCACTTATTTGTCAATGGAAATTTAGTTTGTTTCCATGTTTTGACTATCGTGAACAATGCTGCTATGAACATAGAGAAGTGAAATGAAAGCGTCAGTCGCTCAGTCACGTCCAGCTCTTTGTGACCCCATGGACTGTAGCTTGCCAGGCTCTTCTGTCCCTGGAATTCTCTGGGCAAGAATACTGGAGTAGGGTATTCTCCAGGGGATTTTCCTGACTCAGGGATCGAGCCCAGGTCCCCTGTGCTGCGGGCAGATTCTTTACTGTCTGAGCCACCAGGGGAGCACCTCCTAGTTCTGAGTGACTCCCTTACCCCATCCTGCCCACCACCCCCCACAAGAGGGACCAGGTGGTGCCCTGCAAGCATAGTCTATGCTGGGGTCCTCTGTGCCCTTTCCACGCTGCACCTCTGCTTCTGCCTCCCCTCAAGTGTGCCTGATTTAATCAGATCCATCTTTCAAGGCTGAAATGCCAATTCCTTGTAAAGCCCACTCTGATGATTTCCTCCCCCTATGTCAACATTCGTGACTACCTTTCCTTCAAGGGGTTGAGTAGGGAATCACCTCCAGACTGGAGGAGGGGTGTACAGTAAGGTCCCATGGTTAAATCAGATTTTGGTTTCTCAGCAACTGAGCTGACATCCTCTTTTTGCTGTTTATTCCTTAGTAGGTATTAGACAAGTCACTTTAACCTTCTGAACTCTTTCACATACCTGAAATGGGGCTCAATCAAGGGCTTTGGGGAAGATTCAGTGCTTTAAAATGTTTCTGCAAAGCTGCTACACAGTAGGAGAAGCAGGAAGGATAACACCTCAGAGCTAAACTTTACCATCATTGCCCCCACTTTCCAGGTGAGAAACTGAGGCCCAGAGAGGGTGGGCAGCCTGCCTAGGTCACAGCCAGGAAGCAGGGCTACAGTCCGCCCAGGGATGCCAGACCTCCCTGACGTGTGCAGGAATCAGATGTGAGCGCTTCCCTTTGTTGGGTGATTGCAGGCTCAGACTCTTGGCTGATCCAACCTGCTACTTTCTAAATGCATGGCCCTGTCTCTCAGCTAGGCTACCAGGTCCGTGTTCCATTCTGCCATTCCATTCTCCCAACAGGTCTTTTAAGTTGGTGCCACCATCGAGCCACTTTGCAGACGAAGAATGGGAACATCGGGAGGCGACTGGGCACACTCAAGGCAGCAGAGCCCCTAAGAGGCAAGGCCAGGTTCAAACCCAGGGCTGCTGATTACAAAGCTGATGATGCAATGTTTTGATGATAACAGCTTAGTAACCATCACGAATGGATAAACATAGCTCACCTCAGACCACACCGCGTTCTAGGTGCTGTGCTCAGTTCTCTGCAAATATAACTTACACTGTAAGTCTCACAAGTTCCTATTGTCACCAGCATACGAGTCAGGACAAGACTTTCAGGGAAAATGGAAAGACTCCCAGCCACGCTGCCTCTTACTTTCCTGGCTTGCCATGAAGCGTGAGCTCTCGGTCCTGTCTCAGGAGCTCTGTTCGCACAGCCGGGGCCCCGCCCCAGAGCCCTCCGTGGACGGCCCTGGCCACCCCGCGCAGCCCCGCTGGCCCGGCCTTGCCCTTGGAGCCTGGGCTCGGCTGCTCGCTAATGAACGTCTCTGGGGACAAAGGCAGCTGGCGCTCCTTGAGCAGGGCCCTGTTGTGGAGACAAAGGCAGGAATTGGTGTGCTCTCTGTTCTTTTGTACTAAAAAAAATTGGCTTCAATTAAGTGGGCTGGATGGAGTGAGGCGCTTGGAGGAGCGAGAACGTGAAACGTTTGAGAATGGAGGCGTGGGGTCAGGGGAGCTGGGAGGAGGGGCCTCTGAGCCCTGGCCGGGGAGAAAGCGGAGGGGAACCAGGGGAAGGACTCTGGAGAGGGGAGAGAGGAAGAGAGGACCTCTGGCTGAGCAGGGAGGGCTTTAAATTGCACTTGACAAAGGCCTGGGGGGTCCACAGAGGTCTGGGGGTGGGCAAGACTCGGGACAGAACCCTCTGGAATTCAGTTAGGACAGCGCCTTCCCTCTGTGCCTGTTTCATATACTGGGCTTTTTCCCTCCGCTTTAGTTTGAGCAAAAGACCCCTGGAAAGAAAGAAAAAAAGAGAGAGAGAGGGAAGAAAGAAAGAGAGAAAGGGAGAAAGAAGGAGGGAGGGAGGGAGGGAGGAAGGAGTCTGCAACCACCAGACAGAGGGCTTTTAGGGTCCACCCCAGCCCTGTGTGCGTGCGTGCTAAGCCGCTCAGTCGTGTCCGGCTCTGACCCCATGGACTGTAGCCCACCAGGCTTCCCTGTCCGTGGGATTCTCCAGGCAAGGCTACTGGAGTGGGCTGCCATGCCCTCCTCCAGGGAGCTCCGCCACCCGGGAACCGAGCCTGGGTCTCCTCTGTTGGCAGGAGGATGCTTTGCCACTGAGCCTCCAGGGAAGCACCCACTCCAGCCCTCAGTTCAGTTCAGTCGCTCAGTCGTGTCCGACTCTTTGCGACCCCATGAATCGCAGCACGCCAGGCCTCCCTGTCCATCACCATCTCCCGGAGTTCATTCAGACTCACGTCCATCGAGTCCATGATGCCATCCAGCCATCTCATCCTCGGTCGTCCCCTTCTCCTCCTGCCCCCACTCCAGCCCTAGAGCTCCCCAAATACCCCCTTGAGGTCCGGGAAGTTTAAAGCATAGGGCTGGCACATCGGTCATCAAGGAGACTTGGTCCCAGTGGCCTGATCTGCGACCTTGAACTGGCCTGACCTCTCTGAGCCCTGCTTTCTGCACTTGAGAGAAATTAACGGTGATGATAACAAGAGCAGCGACAAGACAGTGACTGCTCACCCGCCCACGTGAGCCCACGTGCCCACAGGCTGAGCACCAACCCGCAGCTCTCACTGAACCCAAACCCCAGTGGGGCAGGTGCCGAGAGCCCTCAGTCACCCACTGGTCCATTAATACATGTTTACTGAGCGCCAACTACATTCTAGGTGACATGAAAAAAACACCACAATCCCTACGTCATGGCGCTTACATTCTAAGGTGGAGACCAACAACAAAATCATTAATAAGTAAAACAGAAGAAGATCAGGCTGAGACAGGGGATGGGGTGGTGGATTGGGTGGGAGGTTGTAATTTAGAATCAGGTCCCAGGTGGCTCAGATGGTAAAGAATCTATCTGCAATGCAGGAGACCCGGGTTCAGTCCTTGGGTTGGGAAGATGCCCTGGAGAAGGGCATGGCTACCCGCTCCAGTACTCTTGCCCGGAGAATCCCATGGACAGAGGAGCCTGGCAGTTACAGTCCGTGGGGCTGCAAAGAGTCGGACACGACTGCGCAACCAACACTGCCACTTCCAACCAGGAAAGGCCTCCGGAGAAGGTGGGATTTGATCACAGAGCTGAAGGAGCCACGCGAGTGTCAGAACAAAGCGCTCCAGACAGAGGGACCCGCCGTCGCGAAAGCTTTAAAGGAGGGGGAGGCCCCTTTAGGAGCGTTTGGGGAGCAACTGAGGGTCTGTGACTACAGCTGAGTGAAGAGGAAGGGGAGGAGGGACAGGAGGAATCTCTGTCTGGGATTTTCACACTGTCCTTGGTAGAGACTTGGAGACACGTGGACATCTGGGACCGGCACACCTAAGGCCTGTGGTCCCGGGCAGGGACCGGGGCTTTTACCTTGAGTGAGACGGAGCATCTTGGACGGGGTAGTATTTGGGGTGGAGAAGTGACGTGCAGGGACCACGCTGCAAGAAGGAGGGGAGGAAGAGCGACGTGGCCAGATTAGACGTGCAACCCGGGTGTGTAATGGACAGGAAGTGCTGACGCATGGGAACAGAGATCAGAGGGAAAATGCTGTCCAGGTGTCTGGATGAGTGACTGGAAGGGGGAGATTCCACTTACTGAGATGGGGAAACAGGGAGATTCCGGCTGAGAGCATGGCAGATGTTAGATGCCTATTGGCCTTGGGGGTAGGGGTGTCCACCAAGCAGATGGGTCAGGGCTCAAGTCTGGGCTGGAAGTTGTTGCTGTATAAATGGTATTTGGATCTGTGATCCCCAAGGAAGTGGGTGTAGACGGAAGAGAAGCCCATCAAGTCCCCGGCCCTGGGTGTTAGTGGAGAATAAGGACACAGGCAGCCAGGAGGTGGGAACAAAGCCAGGAGCCCTGAGCCCCCAGGAAGAGGGTGCCATCACCGCGCGATGGGAGGTCAGTAAGAGGAGGCCCAAGAAACGGCCTTGCATTTAGGGACACAGAGGCCTTTGGTGACCCTGACAAAGGTGCTTCTGGTGGAACAGTGGCAACAAAAACCTGACCGAGGTAGGTCCAAGGGAGAACAGGGGAGGAAATGGAGAGGGTCTCTCTCACAGAGGCGGCCTGGCCAGCTCCTTCAGGGGCCACAGGGGACATGCGGGGGATAGGACGTGGAGAGAGGTTTTACGGTTGCTGGTTTGTTTGAAGATGGGAGAAATCTGAGCGTTTGTCTGCTGCTGAGAATGACCCAGGGAAGGAGAAAGCCGATGGCGCAGGAGAGCGACAGAGAGGAAGTGACGGAACACCACCTGGAAGTCGGCTGAAAGGGGCTGGCGGCTAAGGCGTAGGTGGAGGGTCGGTCTTAAACAGGCTGCAAAGATAGAATCTGAAGCCCGGAAAAGGAGAGTGACTAGTCCAAGGACACACAGCTAAGCAGGGGATTAGCCTGGGATTGAACCCAAACCGTCTGATGCCAGAGCCCCATCCCGTTACCTCCGTGTGCTAAGCAAAACCTTGTCTCCCTAGCTCAGGGATGTCAGTGAAGCTGATGGGGGTCCCCGTGCCCATGGTGGACTGTGGCTCAGAGGGAGGGTTACAATGGCTGCGGCAGCTGGACTGGGGCCTGGGTCTCCCACACCTGGTGTGGCCATGCTTCCTACTGAGCCGGCTCAATCCGCCTGCTAATAGCCTGCTGACATCAGGGTGGGCTAAGAGAATCCCAGAATTCCAGGGCTGGTGGAATCCCAATAATCCCCACTGCCCGGAGAAAAAGCACCCAGCGGCATGTTGGATCATCAATGTGATGAGCTCCAACTGGACATTTGATTGAGTTGGTGTGTTTTGCTCTGAGCTGATTATGTTGTGACTGAGAGGGGAGGACATACCACCCTCACTTTCCCCCAGGTTCCTGCTGGAAGAAAGGTGGGCGCAGGCTCCCAGACTCGGGTGATAATTACGGTCCAGCGAGGGCTGCAGACAGCCTGATGACACACTGCCCTGGATCCCAGTCTCCAGCCACAAGGGAGAATGTGTACATGAATTTCAGTCTGTGTGTTTGTGACATGTATGCAATACACAATGCACAGGTAGGTGAGTGGGCTTGCCTTTGTGTCGTTTGGACACATGTATGTGTATCATTGCGTTTGTCAGCCAAGGCTATGATAATGCCAAACAACAAACAGTGGCATCTCAATGGTCTGCAGGAATTAGTATTTCTTTTTCTCCCTTCTGGGTCTGGAGTCAGCTGGGGTTCAGCTGATCTCTGCTGGGTTTGGTCAAAATACAGAAGACAAGGCCAAATTACATAAGACACTGAACACCTCACAGAAGGTCCACTCACATTCCATTGGCCCAAGAGGGTCACGTGGCCAGGCTCTACCTGGATGGCATTGAGAAGTCTATTTTCCCTATAGGAAGGGTCCTGTTGAGTCACATGGCAAAGGGCGTGAGTGTAGATTACAGGGGTGGGATGTTCATTTCTACGAGGAGGGTGGAGAACATTTGTCAGCAGCTTCCTAACCCAATCACTGTCCTCACTTATAGCAAGAGAGGCTCATCTCCTAACCCCAGAGAGGCCCCAGAGCCACCAGCCCCACACTAGCTCCATCTCCTAACTGGGCTTGTGTGTGTGTGTGTGTGTGTGTCTGTGTGTGTGTCTGTGTGTGTCTGTGTGTGTGTCTGTGTGTGTGTCTCTGTGTGTGTGTCTGTGTGTCTGTGTGTGTGTCTGTGTGTGTGTCTGTCTGTGTGTGTCTGTGTGTGTGTGTCTGTGTGTGTGTCTGTGTGTGAGTGTCTGTGTGTGTATGTGTCTCTGTGTCTGTGTGTCTGTGTGTGTATGTGTGTCTCTGTGTGTGTGTCTGTGTGTGTCTGTGTGTCTGTGTGTGTGTCTGTGTGTGTGTGTCTGTGTATGAGTGTCTCTGTACGTGTGTGTCTGTGTGTGTCTGTGTGTGTGTCTGTGTGTGTGTCTGTGTGTGTCTGTGTATCTGTGTGTGCGTCTATGTATGTGTGTCTGAGTGTGTGTGTGTCTGTGTGTGAGTGTGTGTGTGTGTCTGTGTGTTTGTATCTGTGTGTGTGTCTGTGTGTGTGTGTCTGTGTATGAGTGTCTCTGTACGTGTGTGTCTCTGTGTGTGTGTCTGTGTGTGTCTGTGTGTCTGTGTGTGTATGTGTCTCTGTGTCTGTGTGTCTGTGTGTGTATGTGTGTCTCTGTGTGTGTGTCTGTGTGTGTCTGTGTGTCTGTGTGTGTGTCTGTGTGTATGTCTGTGCGTGTGTGTGTGTGTTGGTGTGTGTGTGTGTGTCTGTGTGTGTCTGTGTCTGTGTGTCTGTGTGTGACTCTTTTGTGACCTCATGGATCATAGCCCATCAGGCTCCTCTGTCCCTGGCATTTCCCAGACAGGAATACTGGAGTGGGTTGTCATTTCCTCCTCCGGGGATCTTCCTGGCCCAGGGATTGAATCGGCGTCTCCTGCACCTTCTGCAGTGGCAGGCAGATTCTTTTCCACTGCACCACCGGGGAATCCTTGGGAGGTGATCAATTCTAATTTTTAGAGATTTTGAAGGAGGGAGTGTTCTGGATGATCCCGGGTATGGCAGAATCTCACAGTGTCCAGTGTGCAACCCCTGGTAAACCCGAGCACTGCCAACAGGCTGCGAGGGATTCGTAGGCTGTCCCCTGCCCTCCCTGCCCTGCCCTCCACGGGCCCAGTCCCTGCACCTGGCCCAGCCTGTGCAACTGCCCAGGAGGGTCTGGAACCAGAGAGGCCACACTGTCCCAAAGGAATCCTGGGAAGCCCGTCTTTGGGCCCAAAGCACCCACTGGCGATGCCCCCTTCCTCCCCAGGGTTTCTGCAGGCATCTCCCCTGAAGTGACACTAAGTGTTTAATTTCCTTTCTCCGCAGTCCTGAGCGTTGCCTGATCCCTAGGGGAAGTGGCAACATCACTTTTGCACTGGGGGCTCGGCCAAGAGTTTCTGGATTGGCACTTTTCTCTCCTGGTTTCCTGCTCTGCCACCCAAGGATGGGCATTTCCTTGGCAGCTGGGCTGAGCGCTGGTGAGCAGCAGCGGTGGCACAGCTGCTGGCTTGGACTGGGTGTCCCCCAGACAGGAGAGGAACTGGAGTCAAGAGCCCTCTCTCCCTGCAGAGACACACCAAGTCTTCCCTCTCTTTTCCTCCACGGTGGATATGTATTTCAGGGGGGCAGTGGTGCCTGTGGCAACCCTCAGCGTGGACCTATCTCTTTGTCTGTGGGAGTCCCCCAACCCTCCTGAAATGTCCCCCACTCTCCCTACCCGGCCTGGGCCATGAGGGCAACGGGCAGCCAAGATGCCTACACTGATGCTGATGCTGATGCTCTTGGTGGCAGTAGATTCTAGCCTTGGTTTAAAGATAAGGTAGAATCCCAGGGACGGGGGAGCCTGGTGGGCTGCCGTCTCTAGGGTCGCACAGAGTCGGGCAAGACTGAAGTGACTTAGCAGCGGCAGCAGCAGACTCCATAGAATGGAATATTAATCAACATTTAAAAAAAAAAAGAAGGAAATTCTGTGGACTTTGAAGGCACTGTGTTAAGTGAAAAAAGCCAGTCACAAAAGGACTAATACTCTACGATTCCACTTATATGAAGTACCTAGAGTTGTTAAGTTCACAGACGCAGAAAACAGGATGATAATTGCCAGGAGCTGAGGGGCAGGAGAGAACGGAGAATTAGTGTTTAAAAGGTACTAAACATTTTACAAGATGAAAAGGGGTCTGGAGAGAGATGGTGGTGATGGTTGCCCAACAATGTGAGTGCATTAAAACACCTGTACATTTGAAACTGATTAACTGGTACATTTCTTAATAGGTATATTTTTACTATAATAATGAAAAAAGATAAGTTGAAACCCAGCGGAGTGATTTGCCCAAGGTAACTCAGCCACTAGGAAAATGAACGGAGAAGGCAATGGCACCCCACTCCAGTGCTCTTGCCTGGAAAATCCCATGGATGGAGGAGCCTGGTAGGCTGCAGTCCATGCTAAGGGTCGGACACAACTGAGCGACTTCCCTTTCACTTTTCACTTTCATGCATTGGAGAAGGACATGGCAACCCACTCCAGTGTCCTTGCCTGGAGAATCCCAGGGACGGGGGAGCCTGGTGGGCTGCCGTCTGTGGGGTCGCACAGAGTCGGACACGACTGAAGCGACTTAGCAGCAGGAAAATGGAAGTGAAAGTTGATCAGCTGTGTTTGACTCTTTGCAACCCCATGGACTATACAGTCCATGGAATTCTCCAGGCCAGAATACTAGAGTGGGTGACTGTTTCCTTCTCCAGGGGATCTTCCCAACCCAGGGATCGAGCCCAGGTCTCCCTCATTGCAGGCGGATTCTTTACCATCTGAGCCACAAGGGAAGCCCAAGAACACCGGAGTGGTTAGCCTATCCCTTCTCCAGCGGATCTTCCCGACCCAGGAATCGAACCACTAAGAGATGGAGCCTGAATCTGAGCCCCTAAGAGGCAAGGCTGGGCTGTTCCTCAAAGGAAAACCAGAGTGATGCTTCCAGGAGGAGGACAAAATGAAGGCTAAGCAAGCTAAAATACCAGATGGCCTCTACAGGTAGCAAGAGCTAAGGCTGCGAAGAGAAGCTCTCCTTTAACTCACACCACTGTGCCCTCCCCCAGCTTTCTCAGCGGCCCCCTCCCCCTGCAGTCTCCCCATCCTGTTCCGACAAGATGTGCTCATTCGCACCTCCTTGGTTCCTCTCTCCCAGCCTCCTTGGATGCTGGGCGTGATCTGGTCCCCATCAGAGGTGCCAGCAACACCTTCTGGCAACATAGCATCTGTCAGCTGCCAGCCCCACCCTCACCCCAGCTGTGGCGACTTTATTTGAGTTAATGGGGGCTGGGGGGCGCAAGTGTCTCAGGCTGACCCCCACCTCGTGTCAGTGAGATCCTTGACCATCCAGGGGAGCACGCGACTGTCTGGCCCGAGCCGGCCCTAATCAGATTTTTGAGCACAATCCCAGAAGTCTCTTGCTGGCTCCGCCGCCATGCCAGCACCAAATATAGAACAGGCCCAGCCACCCCACCCCTTAATTCTGTAATTTGCTCGAAATCAGAAGGTAACGCCAGCCTGGGGAGATTTCATTTGTGATAACTGAGCCCCGCCCCCTGGGCTTGGTCCAAGAGGAAGCGTGTAGAGAAGCACGCCTGTGCTTTCGGCCCCCTTCCCTACATCAGCTTCCCTTTTTAGCCCCTGATTCCTGGTCCTGAAAGCTGTCTACTGTGCGGCCTCTCTCCCCTCCATCCAAGTCCCTGGAACACTCATTCAGTGCGGAGGAAATGGGCCGTTTACTTACTCATTCACCTTTCAGATGATTGCTGGGCTCGTACTATGTGTGCAGACACGGTAAGGTCCTGAGGACAGACAGGACATTATCATGGACAGGCCCTGGTGGCCCAGGTCTGCTCAGAGATTACAGCCCGGTAAGGGAGGGGAGGTGGTGCCCCCCTCTTGGGAGGATATGGGGTCTTCAGTGACAAGCCTTGCAGTGAAGCAGAGCTGAGAAGGATGTTGCCATTATTTTGTTGCTATTGTTCAGTCGCTAAGTCATGTCCAGCTCTTTGTGACCTCGCGGACTGCAGCGCGCCAGGCCTCCCTCTCCCTCACCATCTCCTGGAGTTTGCCCAAGTTCACGTCCATTGCACCAGTGATGCCATCCAACTGTCTCATCCTCTGTCACCCTCTTCTCTTTCTGCCCTTAATCTTTCCCGGCGTCAGGGGCTTTTCCAATCAGTTGGCTGTTTGCATCAGGTGGCCTAAGTATTGGAGCTTCAGCATCAGTCCCTTGGGAGGACATGGGGTCTTCAGTGACAAGCCTCACAGTGAAGCAGAGCTGAGAAGGATGCTGTCATTATTAGGGAAGCAGCAGAGACTTGGGGAGAAGTAGAGGGTTGCCCGATGTGAACAGCTGGACGTGCAGGGCTGGAACTCCAGCCCTCAGCCTCCCCCAAGAGCTCTGGCCCCTTGACCATGGCCACGGGCCCCTGTCCTGTCCAGAAAGCTAGGTTTGGACTGGGTTTTTCTCTCAGGGGAGATGTGAATACATGAGTGCCTCAGACCTTCCTTATCTGCCTCCTCCCCACTTCCTGGAAGAGCTGCTATTCCGTCACACAATGAAAATGGCCACAACACCTGTTAACACAGGGCAAGGCCAGACGCTGGGGGACAGCGGTGAGCCAAAGCGACCGGGCAGAGAGAACCTCCAGGGCTTCTCGTGAATGTCAGACGATCCCTGCCCACACTGGAGGAAAAGTTCAAGGGCTGCGGGAAGTGGTAACAGCAAGCTGACTCCTGCAGGAGGCCAGGGTGAGGACCGAAGAGAGCCCTTGCAGGTTGAATTACGTTGGGGAGGGCGGGGAGCAGGGGTGGGAAGGACCTTCCTCCTGGCCAGGGCCCCGCAAGGGCGAGGTCTGGAGGCCTGAGAGTGGGGTGGGAGGAAGAAGGGCCAGTGAGACTGAATGAAGCTGGGAGGTTCATGTGTCTGGCCCTCGGGCCTTGGACTTCATGGGGGAGCAACGGGAGCCC
The DNA here is from genome assembly GCA_006410635.1 of Cephalophus harveyi. Taxonomy (NCBI): domain Eukaryota; kingdom Metazoa; phylum Chordata; class Mammalia; order Artiodactyla; family Bovidae; genus Cephalophus; species Cephalophus harveyi. The sequence continues at coordinate 304,009 of SJYT01011194.1, forward strand.
CTTCGAAGGGGCAATTCCTGGGCAGGGGGTCTGGGGCTGCCCTGCCAATCCAGCTCCCCCCCTGCACTCAGGAGACCCAATTATACTTGGGTGTTAAGTAAACAAAGAGTAATTTTTTAGGATAAGTAAGTCCTGGCTTCTCCATACTTACTATAAAAAAAAACCATTTGCCGTTTATCTGAAATTTCAATTTAACTGGGTATCCCGTTGGGTGTTTTGTTTCTTTGCTAAACCTAACAGCCCCCAGTGCGAAGATGGAGAAGATTTCTGCTCCTCCTCGCGGCCACAGTGCCACCTCTCAGACGGGTGAGCTAGACCTCAGCCTGCCTGAGACCCTCACCTGCCCCTTTGGCTCGGTCTCCCCCACCTTCATCCTGCTTCTGGGGGTTCCCACTGGGGGAGCCCTGGGAAAGGGGAGGAGGCGGGACAGACGGACAGTCTCCTGAGGTCACAGTCAGGAGCAGGGAGAGAGCCCGGACCTGCCGGTTTGTGCCCTGCGGGCCAGTCTCACCTCTCAGCCTTTGCACCTGCTGTCCCCTCTGCCTAGCACGCCATCCTCGCCTCCCCTGCTGCCCAGGTCCAGCCTGTCACCAGCTCAGAAGGATCTTTTCTGACCGCCCCGTCTGTCCCGGCACAGGAGGCTCTGACGACAACGGTAAGGTGAGTTGCCCCTTGCCCAGCACTGACCACGCTGGACCTTCACGTGTTATTCTCATGTCTCCGGGGGGGCAGGCTCCTTCCGCCTTTACTACACAGATGAGAAAACTGAGGCTCAGAGAAGCGGGATAACAAGAGGCAAACCTGGGCTGTGAGGTCTGGGGAGCCCTCCCCACTCCCGGGGAACCAGGACACCACGGACTTCAGGAGCGGGCTGTTTAGGACAGCGGCATTTTCTGGCCACAGAGACCCCTGGCTGCCCTCCGCACCTTTCTCTTTCCAATTATAAACCTGCTTCCTGCTCACACCAGCAGGAAGCCAGGTTTCCTGTTTCCTTTTTAAAACCCAGCGAGATTTTTCTTTGACCCCTGATTCCTGAAGCTGGATGAGCAGAAATCCACAAAGAACTCTTGACTGAACAAAATAGCAAGTCTGCCGTCTCCAGAGCCTTCGTCTTTCTTCTGTTGTCATAGAGAGCGATTTCACGATGCTTAGCCTGTGACTCACACGCCCGGCGTGGCAGGTGGGGTGCGGGGAGATCTTAGCCCAGCCTCCCCAGCCCATGGCAGCAGCCTAGGGGTCTCTGCCTTAGCTCACACGCTGTCTTGGCCTCTGCTAAATGCCTCCTAGAGCAGAACCTCTCGAATTCTCTGGGATTCATCAGGCTGATTAGTTTTTAATCAGTTCCCTGTTGCCAGCAATCCACCAGGGAGCAGAGTGGGGTTGGGCAGGGGAAGGAAGTCTGCTTCAGGGAACAGGGACTTGCTGTATGTGACTTGTGGAACTCCTGCCCTGTCTGAGCCTCATTCATGTAAACTGGCGAGAGAGCACATAATTCTATGGTAATAGAGGAACTCATTGCTGAGGTGTTTCTGTGCATATCCCACATGGGCTAGAAAATGTTTTAGGCCCTGGGCTCTATCTACAGATGAAAGGGACAAGCCTTCCCCCCACTCCCAGGGACTTGTGCTCTTCAGGGGAGACAGAGATCATACCTGCACTGCCCACTGTGAAGCCACTAGCCCGTGTGGCTATTTAAATACAGAATAATTAGAATCAAAGAAAATGGCCAATTCCATTCTTGTGTCATCACGATCACATTCCTCGTGCTCAGTTGCCATAGGTGGCCCGTGGCTATGTAACGAGCAGTACGGATTATAGCACATGTCTACCCAGCAGGAAGTTACTGGTCAACACTTCTAGAGACTAATAGACCACACGGCCTCAGAGAGAGTGATGGCAAGTGAAGCAGAGGAAGAGGGGGGACATGGACAAAGTGATGCTTTTTTTTAGAAAGAAGGAAATATTTGAGCAAATATGAGAGCTGTGAGGGAATGCTAGCTGTAGAAATCTGGAGGACGACTGTTCATGGTAGAGGAGACGGCAAGTGCAAAGGCCCTGAGGCAGGGGCACAGTTGGGGCCTTGAGGGACAGGGAGGCCGGCATGGCTACAGTGATGAACCTGTCAGCTCCTCCAGCAGTGAGCAGGGCGTGCATGCTGGGCGCCCGGTCGCTTCAGTTGTGTCCGACTCTGCGACCCTATGGACTGTAGCCCACCAGGCTCCTCTGTCCACGGGATTCTCTAGGCAAGAATACTGGAGTGGGTTGCCGTGCCCTCCTCCAGGGGCTCTTCCCAACCCAGGGATCGAACCTGAGTCTCCCGCGTCTCCTGCCTTGCAGGTGGATTCTTTACCCACTGAGGCACCTGGGAAGCCCAGAGAGCCGGGGGAGCATTGCGATTCCAGGTCAGCCCTGTTGCTCCAGGAATCATCTCTTTCCCGGGACAGTCCTTCTCCTTCCTCTCTAAGAGTCTGGGAGTGGTGACAACTCTGTTCCCTCTCCCTGTTCTGAATCTGGAGACTCACAGGATCTCAGAGCAGGAAAGGCCTGCAAGATGATCATTCGGAGCAATCCACTCACTCATTTGAGGATGGGAAGACTAAGGCCAGAAAGGTGAGTCTGGAATAGAATGCGGCCTCCAGCGGCCTCTTCTGAATCACATGGTCTGGAAGCCGTTCTTCTCTTTCACCATCTCAGAACTGACCCTGTGCAGCTCAGAGTGAGTTTCCCCAGGGCGGCAGCCTCAGAACCGCTCAAGCATGGCAGGAACGCGGTCCCTGGGCCTGGGGCCCGGCAATCTGCGCTCCACCAAGCCCGCCAAGTGATTCTGGGGCTGCCAAAGCTTGGCATCCAGAAACTCTGGGCTGGCCTTCTTTGTGTGTTCTTCCCTCCAAATCAGCTGAATTGTTCTGAAATACACGATCCACCTACAATCACTACACTTTGCTGCCCCAGATCTTCAATAGCGTCTGGAAGCAGATAACTTTGGGCATCCCTTCAAATCCTTTTGGTCTCGCCGCTCACTCCAGCTAGCTACAGCTGTGTTGCTCTGCTCCGGGCAGATTTTGTTTGTTTGTTTTTCATACAGGTTTTTACCCACTTCGTGAAGGAGCAGTCTGCCTCTCCTCAATCTTGCCTGCCTCCTTCTGATCCTTCCTGGGGCCTGGGCCATTGTGGCCCCAACAGCCCATAAGTGGGAGTGATCCTGGCCAACGGGGGACAGAGCCTGAGAATGAATGCGTTCTATGTTCTTCCTGGGCTGAGTGCTCCTGGAAGCCCCAGGGGACCCAGCAGCTCGGCTTCGGGCCCCTATCCCAGCACCCTGGCCAAGTCCCTGGATCACACTTTCTAAGTAATCACACTTAATAAGACTTTGTCGTAGGCTCTGCTTTCCGGAGACTCCAGACTAAGACATGTCCTTTATCTACCCACATTCAGCCAGGAGATGTTCACGTCCTACAAGGCTAGACTCTAGGATGGAGGTTACACCCTGAACAAGACAACCCCTGGCCTCCAAGGCCCCTAATAACCAGTGTATCATGGGACTGGGGAGGTAGGGCACCTCCAGAAGGCCTCCTTCCTTGCCTTAGAAGTGAAATTACAGTGATGCGAAATCACACCCACGCTTTCTGGGAAAGGAGAGTTTCCCTCCTGTGTCCATCTTAGACTTGTTCATTCTTCCTGCATTAGATGGGCACCTCTCAGTCCCATCCCACCCCCAAACCCAGCGACCTCTAGGTCCCCCAGAACTTCTATGTCCCAACACAAATTATTACCAGCTACCGAGCCTTTCCTTCAGCTGGCCTCTGTGAGTAATGGTTGACAAAGTGGATTTGGGAACAAGACTCCTTGGGTTTACGTCCTGGCCCCACCATCTATATTACCTGTGCAGCTTTGGGCAATCCGTGACCCAGCATCCTTATTTGGAAAGTGGGGACAAGAGCATCTCCCCCGTAGAACTGTTACGGAAGCAACATTAATATGTGAATACGCACATATATGCTGAGAGCCACACAGGCACACCGGCAGTGCTATACAAGGGTGGCTATTATAACTGTTAAGTCTTTATTCTCATCACAACCCTACAATCTAAACATTATCACCTAATTGTTCAGATGGAAAGCTGGAGTTCAGAGAGGTTAAGTGATGCTGATGTGCCCACGGTCACACAGCTGCTCAGAGGAGGAGCTGGCAGCTTGAACTCCATCTGTCCCAGTCCAGAGTTCTTGGCACCCAGGGGCTGTTTCCTGGTGCTCTGGGGCTGAGCTGCAGCGTTAAACCTTTCTTCCACCTTGAAGGGAGGACTGCTCCCTGCTTGAGCCCCCCACCTGTGGGTGGGCTTTGATTATTTAATGGAGAGAGACCATCCAGGAGGAATAAAGGGTTTCCAGAGGCCCTGGGGGTACCAACCATCCCCCACACCTCGAAACCTTGTTTCCTTTTCTCCTGATTCAATCTTTGTCCCCCGGTATCAGCTGTAACTGTGTGGTGATGTCTGGGCTGCTGGGATAAGAGAAAGGATTTTGTTCATAATAGTATTTCCAAGATTGCCTTCCAAGGAAAACGTACGCCTTCGGAGGCCCAGTGGAGTTAAACCAAGAACAGCTCTGGGGTTTAAAACATCTAGAAAATGTTGGGTTGAATAAAGTCAAAAGATCTTCCGGCCCCTTTCCCACCCAGGATGTCTGAGGACCTTTGACATGTCAGCGTGGGCTAGGACTCTGCAAAGGGGACTGCAGCCTACGTGTTTCCCAAACAGTTACCCGAGGAACCGTCTTTCCTGAAGACGACCTTTCAGATTTGCCGAACTAGCTTTGGGCACAGTTGCTATAGAGTTTGGCACACTCTACCCTCTTCCAGAAGGACAGATTACCACAGCCAGATGGGGGCTTCCCTGATCCCGGCTGCTCCTGTCTGGGGAGTCTGTTCCCTACTCTTGGGAGAAGGTGTGAGTCACCCATCTTGGGCTTTGGGTGCCAGTGCTGGGGTGCAGAAAGGGCCTGCTCAGTGGGAAGGCAAGGGCTTTCTGTCTCCTAGAAAGTGCATGCTGCCTCCAAGGCCAGGCCCAATGGTGGTTACGGTTCTGCCATGATGCCTTGTTTATTACAGCTCTGCTGGTTACTAAAGTGGAAATTCCTCCATCAGTCAGTTCAGTCAGTTCAGTCGCTCAGTCGTGTCCGACTCTTTGCGACCCCATGAATCGCAGCAGGCCAGGCCTCCTTGTTCATTACCATCTCTCGGAGTTCACTCAGACTCACGTCCATTGAGTCCGTGATGCCATCCAGCCATCTCATCCTCTGTCGTCCCCTTCTCCTCCTGCCCCCAATCCCTCCCAGCATCAGAGTCTTTTCCAGTGAGTCAACTCTTCGCATGAGGTGGCCAAAGTACTGGAGTTTCAGCTTCAGCATCATTCCTTCCAAAGAAATCCCAGGGCTGATCTCCTTCAGAATGGACTGGTTGGATCTCCTTGCAGTCCAAGGGACTCTCAAGAGCCTTCTCCAACACCACAGTTCAAAAGCATCAATTCTTCGGCACTCAGCCTTCTTCACAGTCCAATTTCTGCCATAAGGGTGGTGTCATCTGCATATCTGAGGTTATTGATATTTCTCCCGGCAATCTTGATTCCAGCTTGTGTTTCTTCCAGTCCAGCGTTTCTCATGATGTACTCTGCATATAAGTTAAATAAGCAGGGGGACAATATACAGCCTTGACGTACTCCTTTTCCATACCTATTAGTTAAAAGCTGCTGCTCTGAGCCCTCGAGTTCCCTCACCCCCACTGCTGTTCCAGCCACGACAGCCTCTCTTGTGAGACCCTCTGCACCTTCTCGTGATCTGGCAGCCAAGGGGTTAATGCTTGGTGCAGCCTGGGGCCTCTTGGGACCCTCCCAGCCCCCAGCAGACCTGGGTCTCTTCCAGCTGCTCACAGCTCTGCCGTGGTTTTGTTCTGTTTGTCTAGTTGCTCAGTCGTGTCCTACTCTTTGCAACCCCATGGACTGCAGCACGCCAGGCTTCCCTGTCCTTCACTATCCCTGGGGCTTGCTCAAACCCGTGTCCATTGAGTCGGTGGTACCATCCAACCATCTCATCCTCTGTCATCCCTTTCTCCTCCTGCCTTCTATCCTTCCCAGCATCAGGGTCCATACCAGTTGATATAGCTATAATATCATCCTTGGTGTCAACTATCAGCACCCATCAGATGCTCTAGTGTCAGAAGACAGGAGCAGATGAAGAACACAGGAGCAATGGTATACTAGAGGGGAGAGAGCACAGACTTGGGGCTGATCTCTCTCCGCCATCCCTAGCTGTGTACCCTGGGGAGGATTTTCTCTCTCCCCGAGACTGTGTTCTCATCTGCGCGCCAGGTGTTACAAGGGTGAAGGAGACCCGTGGCCAGCACAGGGCCTGGGCCACAAGGAATGTTAGTGCCTTCTCCCTTCCCCATTGTGCCCAGTGCAAGATTCTGGGGGGTGGCTGGTGCCTGGAGTGATGATCCTCCCAAGTGCCTCTTGCCCAGAGCACCCTCCTCATTAAGGGAGCTGTTCCATAGTCACATCTAATTACCCTCTAACTGCCTGCTCCCCACTGGGCCCTGCCTGGGCAGGAGCTGGTGTCTAATTGGAGCCACTCCACCGTCCTGGCAGGACTCCATTCCTGCTAGGGGAGGCAGTCTGGGTGGGAGGCTGGCTCTGCCTGGCTCCTGCAGGCCGCTTCCAGCTGAGGGGTAGGGACAGCAAAGGTGAGTATGGTTTCCCCTGAGTTACTGCTCCCGGTGAGAGCAGGATGCAGGACGGGGAAGACTGTTGGCTGAGCTCACGGTGCTGGAGGCTCTGCGTAGTTTATTTCTCCGTTAAAGCCACCTGGATAATGTCTAGGGATGCTTGCTTGGAGCCCAACAGACTTGGGTTGAATCCTTGCTCTCTGTTTACCAGCTTTGATTTTAAAATCTTCATCTGATCCTCAGTTTTGCCATCTGAAGAATGGGAGTGTAGGGAGGAAAGAACAGAAGGACATAAAGGGTTTCACACCGAGCCCAGGGCATGCATGCTTTTGTTGAGGCTATTGGTACAGCTTCACACTTCTGATTCCATCCCATTCACCAGGCCCAAAGGCCTCAGGCTGGAAGCTTTCACATCTCACATCTCACTGAATGCTCACAACAACTCAGTGGGAATAATTTGATTTTTTTCATCAAAAGGGAGGCTGAGATTCGGAAAGTTAAAGTGACCTACTCAAGATCACCCAGACGGTAAGCTGAAGAAGTCTAATTTCAATGTTCTTTCTGCATCCACTCCTGACATTCATCCATAAATAAACATTTATTGGGTGCCTATTAGATCCAGCAAGGATTGGCCTCCAGACTTTGGGTCATATCCAGAGACCTTCATATCTGTAGCTTCATTCCCTACCCCCTTCTTCCCACGTGCCTCTACTATAAAGTTGAGATTAAATTTCCCAGTCTCTTTTACAGCTAGAGATGGCTCATGTATGTATCTGACAATCTGGCAGGGGGAGTTAGGGCCAGCGTTAGTGGGAGGTGGATTGATCTTTCAAGGAATCCTGGTAAAGATTTCAAAAAGCTTTGAAATCCTGGTAAAAGATTAAAGATACATTAGTACATAAGTTAACTTCTACTCTCTTTCTGGCTTAAATACAGACATGACTTCCGGAGTTGCAGCAGCTGTCTTGTGACCATGAGACTTCAAACATAAGGAAAACCAGTAAGCTAAGAATGTTCACGAAGAAGGATGATAACTCTGAGTTTCTGAGAGCATTGCTGAGACCTGAACTACCACTCCAATCGCCTACTAAAAGGTGAGAAGAACAAGCCCCTGTTTGTTTAGGGGCTCAACTTTAGGCCAGTTGTTTTCAAGGTGTGGTACTTGCTTGAACAGCAGCATAGGCATTACATAAGAACTTATTCAGTTCAGTTCAGTTCAGTTCAGTCGCTCAGTCGTGTCCAACTCTTTGCGACCCCATGAATCGCAGCACGCCAGGCCTCCCTGTCCATCACCATCTCTCGGAGTTCACTCAGACTCACGTCCATCGAGTCCGTGATGTCACCCAACCATCTCATCCTCTGTCGTCCCCTTCTCCTCCTGCCCCCAATCCCTCCCAGCATCAGAGTCTTTTCCAATGAGTCAGCTCTTCACTTGAGGTGGCCAAAGTACTGGAGTTTCAGCTTTAGTATCATTCCTTCCAAAGAAATCCCAGGGTTGATCTCCTTCAGAATGGACTGGTTGGATCTCCTTGCAGTCCAAGGGACTCTCAAGAGTCTTCTCCAACACCACAGTTCAAAAGCATCAATTCTTAGGTGCTCAGCTTTCTTCACAGTCTAACTCTCACATCCATACATGACCACAGGAAAAACCATAGCCTTAACTAGACGGACCTTATTAGAAAGCCAAAATTTTGCCCTCCTTCCATGATTCGGACCTGCTAAAGTGGAAACTGAACAAACTGAATTTTTACAAGCCCTCTGGGTGATTCTGATGCATACTGAAGTTTAGGAACCATTGACCTAAGCACCTCATTGATCTGGTACTTGTTACTTGTATCTGAAAATAAATCTCACTGACACTGTCTCTCTGAGTTTTTGCTCAAAGATTTTTCCCTGCCTAGAATGCCCAATTTGCCCTTCTCTTCTAGGATTTTTCATTAAATGAGTTACTTTTGATAAGAGAAACCCAGAATGGCAGAAAATTCATTTGTGCAACTTGGCAAGGTGCACGATTATTTTCTGGATTTGGTCTCAGCCGTCTCAGAGGGCTGGATATAAGCACAAAGCTATAAAATTGTGCCATTTAAGAAAATGTCTGGTTCCAGCTGGAAAACCTAGAATTGGAGCTTGTCTCTCTTCCTTTTACATGAGACCAGAAGGAGTGATCAGCGTGCTCCAATATCCTTCCTTTCAGCTGCCACAAGCTCCCCCAGGCCTCCTCTCAGTGAGGTCTCGATCTGAGCCCACATGGTCCACGGTGGGCAGCTTGGATGATGGGCTGATGGTCCAAGAAGGCAAAGGCAGAAGCTGAAAGACCTTTTGAGATCTAGGCTCCAAACTCACACAACCTCACTTTGGCCAGATTCTACACTCGCAGGCCAGGCTGTATTCAAAGGGATGGAGAAAGAGGCTTTACCTCTGGCCGGGACATTCAGTGCCTCACGTTGCAAAGGGGCCAGTGTCCTGGGATGGGGGGAAGGTATGGCCTTTAAGCCATTTACCACAGGCTCTTCCTTGGCTCTCACTCTGCTTTAATCTTACAGACAGCTTCACGTTTTCTCTGAGACATTATTGCAAATCTGTTCTTGGTTCCAATTTTTCTGCGAGTCAGAGATTCTTTAGTTGCAAGGAATAGAAACAACTCAAAATAGCCCAAGGAAGCTGGGAAGAGTACAGATATCGTGGAAATGAAATGGATTTGGACCTGGCAGAAGCCGGAGCTGGAAGGAACCAAGAAAGTGCCTTTTTCTCAATTACTTTGCGTCCTCTCTTCTTTATCTATGTGGTCTTGCCCTTTTCTGTCTACATACCCTGCATCCTTGTGGCTTCTTTCCTTCCCTGTCATTTTGGTCTCAGATATGCAAGCTAGAGTCTGCTGGTCTGTGGAGGAGAGAATGCAAAAGGCGGCTGGCAAGTTTGTGGTGTCCAGACTGGCCCCAATTCCACAGTCTGTTATAGACCCAGAACCCCAGTTAACTAGAGGCTTCTTGTCTCTGAGTTCACATTTTTATGGAAAAAGGGCTCCCTGGCCCTGCTGTGGGCTGGCACCCTGGGATTAGTTTCTTACTCCTTGTCCCATCAGCTCATCGGCTGCAAACATCAAGGAAGGTGTGACACGAAATGGCTTCCCAGGTACAGCCCTGCCCCTGGGCTGTGAGTGTGCTGTTGTTGTGGGTGGCAGGCTGTCAGAATTTAACTGTGATTTCCCTGGGGTGCTGGGGCCCAGGGAGAACCCTCATGTGTCTCCCAGGACCGCAGTAAAAGGCAGCTTTGCTGGTTGACCCAGCAACCCTCCCCATGAGGACCTTGTCTTCCAGGCCCTCCCAGGGATTGCTCTTTTGCTCCCAGAAGGGTGAGCCCTTACCTATTTGTGCTGTGGAGGTGCCCGAGGTCCAGCAGGAACCACGGGCTTGCTGGTCCTGCACTGTATGAATTGTGTAACCATCGGTCCATCTTCCCGGCCTTCCGTTTCTCCATCTGCAGGACAGGTGTGAGGTCCCTACCTCCCACTTGGGAAGGCCAAAGGTAGAAAATGTAAGTGTCTACTATATAGACAGTCCCTATATCTCAGGGAGTGTGGTTCTACTTATGGTATTTCGACTTTATGACAGTATGAAAGCAATAGAATTCAGTAGAAGCCATACCTCAAATTTTTCATTTTGATCTTTTCCCAGGCTGGTAATATGTGGCACACAATCTCGTGATGCTGGGCAGCCGCAGCCACAGCTCCCAATCAGCCACATGGTCAGGAGGGCGAATAATCGATATGGTTACAGCCGTTCTGCACCCAGACAACCATTCTGGTTTTCACTTTCAATACAGCGTTCAATCAATTACATGAGAGAGGCAACACTTCATCATAAAACAGGCTTTGTGTTGGATGATTTTGTCCAACTGTAAGTGTTCTGAGCATGCCTACGGTAGACTGGGCTAAGCCACGATCTTTGGTAGGTTATCTATAAAACTGCATATTTGATTTATGACATTCTCCATTTACACTGGGTTTATTAGGATATAATCCAGTTGTAAGATGAGAAAGATATGTAGTGGATGGTATTGGAGATACTAAAAGGTGATGGCTGAGTAACAATAATGGGACTGATAATAATGAACATACCTTAGGAAATGAACTCTCTTGGCCTGTTTTTTTTAAGATTCATTCATTCATTGGCTGTGGTGGGTCTTCGTTGCTGCACACAGGTTTCCTCCAGTTGCAGCAAATGGGGGCCACTCTTCAGCTGCGGTGGCTTCCCTCGTTGGGGAGCACGGGATTGAGGCGTGCGGGCTCGGAAGTTGCAGCCCATGGGCTCTAGAGCACAGGCTGTGGCGCAGGCCTTAGTTGCTCCGTGGCACGTGGGATCTTCCCGGACCAGAGATCGAGCCAGTGTCCCCTGCACTGGCAGGCAGATTCCTAACCCCTGGACCACCAGGGAGGTCCCAGCATGTGAGTTTTAAGGGGATGACTCTCTTACCGCTTGCAGGAGAGTAGGGGCGCGTTGGCCCTGGGGACATAATCAGTGGGTAGGGTACGGCTCAGTTAAACGATGCCTTGGGTCTCCTTGATGCCTGGGGCAGGTGTGTGTGTGCATACGTGCGGATGTGTAGGCGTGTGTGTGTGTGGACGGTGGGCCTCTGACGACCCACAGCTCCCAACTTCCCGTCTCTTAAACCTACCCAGCTAGGGTTCGAGCTTCTCTGCAGCAGGTTACAGCAATGTCTCTAAAGCTGGGCTCCCTCGGGGCCTTACTACTTCCTCCCGAGGTCAGTCAGGTCCCTGCGAGATCCAGGGCCCCGCAGCATGGGCTAAGTCCTGGGACATACTGGGGTGGATTCTGGGACAGGTTGACGAATGTTGCAGACCCCTTTTTCTTCTTTTGTCAACCTTCTTCCTGTGGTCACAGCCTGCTTGGAGCATCCCGGTGGGAACATGGGGTCTGGGTCAGGTAAAATTCAGATCTAAGAAGTCAGTTCCCAGGCAGCACACAGGGACTGAAGACCCAGGTTGGCTGTTGGCAGGTAGGGGCAGGAAGTCGAGCCCCTCGCGTGCTGGCTTTAGGGTTCAGGCGATTCAGACGACAGCTATTGGCCAGCTTGCCTCTGAGGTCTGCCTGAGATTGTCTTTAAGCCCTTTGTCCCAAGACCTAGTGAAGTTCAAAGCCTTTTCCGCTTTTGCTACTTCCCAGAAACGACTAAGGACAGCAGAAAGGGGAGGGGTTCACCTGTCCTGGATATTCTTCCTTCTGGGCCCATGCTCCCCAGACGCGCTGCCTCTGAACTGTGCCTCACTGATCCTGATGTGAAATTGGCTTAATTTCCAGAAGAGAAGCACCAAATATTTACATAAAATATTCATGAATGCAATATCTTCTCCTGGAAAACCTGGGGCGGGGGGATGGGCCTTATCACAAAATGCACATTCTCATCACTTCAGCTGCTGCTTCTCTTGCCGGCTGTGTCGTGCAGTGATTACCAGCTGGGGGGTGGGAGCCAGACTGTCTGGGTCCAAAGCCCAGCCTCACTGCTGTTTATTAGCTGTGCCACCCTGGGCACCTTCCCTACCTCTCTGTGCCCCTGTAAAATCTTTCTGTGAAAGTGAAGTTGCTCAGTCATGTCTGACTCTTTGTGACCTTATGAACTGTAGCCCCCCAGGGTCCTCTGTCCATGGGGTTTTCCAGACAAGAATAGTGGAGTGGGTAGCCATTTCCTTCTCCAGGGGATCTTCCCGACCCAGGGGTCAAACCTGGGTCTCCTGCATTGTAGGCAGACTCTTTACCGTCTGAGCCACCAGGGAATCCCCTCTATAAAATGGGGGTGCTAATAGGATCTGTCCTCAAAGGTTGTTCTGCAAAATAATGTGTGTTAGTTGCTCAGTCATGTCCGACTCTTTGCAGTCCCATGAACTGCAGCCCGCCAGGCTCCTCTGTCCATAGAATTTTCCAGGCAATACTGGAGTGGGTTGCCATTCCCTTCTCCAGGGGAGCTTCCCAACCCAGGGATCGAACCCAGGTCTCCCGCATTGCAGGCAGATTTTTTTTATTGTCTGAGCCACCAGGGAAGCAGGCAAATCAATGAGTTCATAACTGTAAACTGCTTAGAGAAATGCCTAACTCAGGAGGCGCTCTAGAAGTAACTGGTAAATTTAACCCCTTTCACTTGAAAACTGGGACTTAGCATACTGGTTATGAGGAAGAAATGACATTAAAAGCATTGTGGACTTCTTTATTGTTTTTTTTCTGCTCTTTGGTGGGGCCCGTGCAGCCAGCTTATCTGCGGAAGAATTCTCAGTCCCTGAGGGGTGGGTGGACCTGGAGCCCCTCCCCTTCCACCAAAGCCCTTGGCAGCTGAAGTTCAGACCTGTGACCTTGCCTCTGTTGTCTGAACCCCTCCCCTCTGGAAACTGAGGCCAAGTTGCAGGAACAGATGGTACGTCCTTCCCAGCGGCAGCATTGGCCACGTGCCCCAGCCGGCTTGTCTATTAACATGACTGTGGTTGTGGGTCCTACCCCGTGGCCTCTCTTGGTTCCTACCAGTTTTCTGAGCCTGATTCACCCAATTTTGTAAGCTTCCAAGCTCTATCTGTGGCAGACTTCTGCGCTACCCCTCAGGAGCATCTCCCCGACTCATGTAGGTAACAGACTATTTAACTGGACTAATGGCAGCTAGGCACACGCCTAGACTCCGCGGCCTCCCTTGCCACAGGTGTGGCTGTTGAACAGGCTCCAGCTGATGGGGTGGAGTGAGCAGCAGTAAGGGTATACCCTCCAGGGGGGCCTTGCAGGGAGAGACCGTCCCCTCCCCTCCTTATTCCCCTTCCTGCTAGCGAGCAGTGAACCTTCCTGGAGCATATGCTGAAGGCCTGAAAAATTCATGGAGCAGAACCACCATTACATTTCGGCTACTTCCTGAAAAAGCAAGAAATTTCTCTCATTTAAGCCATCTTTTTCCGGGCCTCCTTTCTCTGGAGCTCCCTGCCTTATAGGTAGCTAGTTCAGTTCAGATCAGTCAATCAGTCGTGTCCAACTCTTTGCAACCCCATGGACTGCAGCACGCCAGGCCTCCCTGTTCATCACCAACTCCTGGAGTTGACGCAAACTCACGTCCATTGAGTCGGTGATGCCATCCAACCGTCTCCAATATGCCTTCTAATAGATTTCCTCCATGGCTTCAGCTCCCGGAGGCGGTTCCTTTATCTTTTTTGTTCTTTTCTGCTCTGTGGTTGTCTTTTTCTCCGTCTTCCTCTTTCTTTCCTTTCTGCTCTTCTCCTGTGACTGAGCACCTTGGTTCCTGCAATGCACAGAGCGCGGGGTGCACACATTCCTTAGAGCATTTCCGGGTATGGATGAATACTAGCGATTGTTCCTCGCCCCCGCCATCCTGGATGCCCTGGGAGCTTGTGAAGTCTCCCTCATCGCAGGGCAGCTTCCTCCCTCGCTCTGAGGCTTGGGCACCAGGCCCAAGTTCTTACCTCTCTCCCCAACACTTGTCAAAATATTTTTTCCAAATAATGTTACATATCTTCCTATGAGGAGCTCTGGCGCCAGCTGTTAAGTTAATAAAAGTCCCACCCCTCGGATGGGCTTTTGTGGTTTTGTTTTGCCCGTGAGCCTTTCGTCCACCATTTCTATTCCTTTGATCTCAAAATGGAAAACAAAATTCAAGGAACCTGAGCCCATGGCCCATGGAGAGAGGCCTGGAGGGTAGAGATCAACAGGGCCTGAGCCAAAATGCAGCGTCAGGTGGCAACTCAGAGAAGGCCAGACCCGGAAGGGCCTCGAGAGGCCGGATGGGAAAGCGATCACTGGATGTCAACGGTGAGCCAGAGGCCTCAGCCGGACTGCTGCTCCCTCAGTTTCCTTATCCGTAAAATGGGTATATTAGTATCTTCCTCACCTGTTGCTGAGGAGAAGTAACACAGGTAGAGTGCCTGGCACATGTTCCCCCGGATGGTATTTGCTGTGACTGCTTTTGTATTGTTTGTTCTGAATTATTATTTTTTTAATTGGAGGATAATTGCTTCACACCACTGTGTTGCTTCTGCCGTATATTAACATGAATCAGCTGCAGGTATACGTATGTCCTCTGTTGTGCGTTAGGTGTTCCCAAACTTGCCTTATCTTCCTCCCACACTGGTTCTCAAGCTTGGGCACACATCAGAGTCACCTAGAAGGCTTGTTGAGAAAGGGGGACACCCCCAGAGCTGCTGATTCAGTAGGTCTGTAGTGGGACCAGGAATCGGCACTTCCAACAATGTGCCAGAGGGTGCTGATGCTGCTGGTTCGGGGACCACACTTAAAGAACCACTGTCCCACTGCACTAGCCGCCTAATGACAGACCTGAAGTTGATCTGGGAAGGCGAACGCAAAGGAAGAGAGCTGGAAGAGCTCCAGCAAAGCTTCTTAGGGGACAACTCAGACCTGGGGGAGAAGGGCCTTTGCAGGGGTTTCGGGTGGAAGAGGAATTGGGGAAGGTTTCACAAAAGAAGTAATACTTGAGTGGAACTTGAAGAGCCAGGAGAAATTTGCCAGGCTGGCTAGACAAGGAGCATCCCCAGCAGAGGGAACAGCAGGTGCAGAGGTAAGAAGGCAGGAGAAAATACAGCATGCTTGAGGCACAGCGCTCCTTTATCCTAATTCCCGAGGCATCTTTGGAGGGCACAGCGGAGCTGACGGGACACACTTAGCAGCTTGCGTGCGCATGTGAAGACACCTAGGAAGGTATGTGCGGAGAAGGCAATGGCACCCCACTCCAGTACTCTTGCCTGGAAAATCCCATGGACGGAGGAGCCTGGTGGGCTGCAGTCCATGGGATCACAAAGAGTCGGACATGACTGAGCGACTTCACTTTCACTTTTCACTTTCATGCATTGGAGAAGGAAATGGCAACCCACTCCAGTGTTCTTGCCTGGAGAATCCCAGGGATGGGGGAGCCTGGTGGGCTGCCATCTATGGGGTCGCACAGAGTCGGACACGACTGAAGCGACTTAGCAGCAGCAGCAGCAGGAAGGTATGTGAGGATCCATTCCCAGGATGGGCAGTTGAAGCCCTGAAATTGAAAGGCTTGCCTTCATACCCACCGGACACGTCATCTTTGACGACGCTTGTGGACTTCAGTGATACCATGCACAGATAATTCAAAAAGCTTTAATCCCAGTACTGCCCACTGGATGGGTATGTTTCCACACCTTTACGGGAGATGGAGCAGAGAAGCACAAATGCTGGATTTCCAGAGTGTTTGGTGGGAGCAGCAGGACAGATTGTATGAAGCAAAGTTTGGATTCAAAAACCCAGGTCGCAAATTTACCCAAGGACCCAGCTTTCCTCCCTGAAGGCTCCTCTCCCCCTGGGCCCCCAGCTTTTTCTCTCTTCCCCTCTCCATCACGCCTGTTGCTCAGCTGTTTCCTGCTCTGCTTGTAAATCTCACCCCAGAGAACACAGCTACTTGCCTGCAATAGCAATTACACATTATTGGAGGGTCAGTGGTGATGCACGCAGGCCGTTTCTAGGCATTTGCAGGTGTCCATGGGGAGCTCAGGGTCCCAGGGGCCTACTGGGCCCATGCACCCCTCTGGGGGATCAGCAGGCTGGAGACCTCCAAATGTCACCACCTGCGTCCACATCCCACGTTAGCTCAGCCCTTACTGTGTGTGAAAGTCAAGGCGAGTTGCTGAAGGATGCTTGTGCCTCCGTCGGCTCTGCGCAGTGATCTCTCCTATCAAAGGCCTACTACGCATGGGCCCTGTGCAAGGGCCTGTCCATACGTTTGTGCTCTTATTTCCAAGCACTTTTCCAAAAGAGGTAGGCACTAACATGCACCTTTCATAGAGGAGAAAAGTGAATTTCAAGCAGCTGAGAGGAGGAGGTGGAGCTGAGAGGCAGTATGGTGCAGAAGTTAAGAGCAGAGACCTTGGAACCAGCCTGCCTGAGTTCAAGTCTCAGCTTAGCACTGACCCGCTGTGTGACCTTGGGCAGGTTATTTAACCCCTGTGCACCTGCTTCTTCCTCTGTAAAATGAGGGTCCCCTTGATGGTGACATAAGTCAATGTATCTTGAACAGTGGCTGCTATATATATGTCAGTTATTCCTATTATTGATTCATGGAACTCAAGTGGGCTGACCCATGCTGGTTCCAATCTCCCCTCTGCCCTGCTACCCCTAAGGCTGGTTTCTGGGAGGAGGAAAGGTAAAGACATGAGGGACCATGAAGGTGTCTGCACTCTCTACTATAGAGAGTCAGACTGACATGGTTTGAATCCTCAAGTCTCTTGACTCTCTGAGCCAGAGTTTCTACATCTTTACAATGTTGTGTCTTCATGGTTAAGAACCAGGTGCTTAGGTTACATCCTCAGTTCTGCCATTTTTCCAGCTGCAGGGCTTTGGGTGAAAGGCTTTCTCTCTTTGGGCCTCAGTTTTCTCATCTGTAAAATGGGGATGATAGTAGTGCCCACACTGTAGGGCTGATAAGGGGATGACATGAGCTGTCCCAAGCTGGGTCCTCTGAGCTGTCCTGGATGCACAGCAAGTGCTACCCAAGTGTGTGCTGAGATCCTAACGTACACAGTGCAACCCAGGCCCGCCGCAGAGCGGGTGCTCAGTAAGCAACAGCCATGATGAGGAGCGGCAAGGAGGCTGCAGAGTGCCGTCCTTGCTCTCTCTAACTGAAAAGCCTCTGGGCCAAGAATTCTCCATCCTGACTGCACACTAGAGCTACATGGGGATTGTTTTTCTTTTAATGCCAGCACCCAGAGATTCTTACTTAGTCAAGCCCACACAGGGCCTGGCCTCAAGTGATTTTTCACACCCCGCCCCCCCAGGAGATTCTAACAAGCAGCCAGGATTGAGAACCACTGAATTGGGAAATAATTGAGGGGCCCACTTAGAGGAGATATTTTAACTAGGGCAAGGCAGGCCTCTTGGAGGAGGGGGCATTTGACCTGAGATCAGAAAGGTGAGAAGGAGGCAGAAGACCTGGAGTCGGGGTGGGGGTGGGGTTTCATACAGCGAACGGAACAGGTGCAAAGGTCCTGAGGCGAGTATGAACCTCAGGTGTGTTAGAAAAAGAGCAGAAAGGCCAGGGCGGCAGAGACGCCCATATGTCAGAGGCAGCAGCTGAGGATCTGAGTCCAGGATGACAAATAAGGGAAACTGAGTCCCCCTCTGTCCAGAGGGACAGGGGTTAGCATTTGAGCTAGGCAGAGAGCAGCTGAGGGCATACAGCTCTCGTGTCTACAGCTGATTTAAGTCCCTCAAGTATCCTCAAGTTCTTGGAGTCTGCTGACCCAGGTCTCAACTTCCCTGGGTCAGTTCTGTCCTGGCACCCTCATTGGCAGGCCATCCGCCCCGGAAGGATCCTTTGGGACAGGAAGGTTGGGGGCTATTCCAGGGACCAGAGTGGGAGAAGGCAGGCAGAGGCTGGGCCGACTGCCCCCTGGGGCCCATCACAAAGGCCACTTGGGCTGGTGGCTGCTCTGGCAGCGAGGGGCCGCAGGGCTGCCAGGAAAATGCCAGCCACCCTGTGAAGGCTTAATTAGTCTACTCCTGCCACGGCCGGGGGACGGCTCGGTGGGGAGCAGGTGTTTCTATTTTCTGGCACAATTATCTGGGAGGTGAGGTCAGGGGCATCAGGGGATGTGTCTGCGGCTTTGCGTGTGTGCGAAGAGTGCCTGAGTGGAGGTGCGTGTGTGTCTGCCTTGTGTAGCATTGTGTGACTGTGTGCCACGTTCTCATAGGAGAGCGCCCCGCCGAACGGTGTGTGTCTGTGTGTGCTTCTCACGTCTGCTGTGTGTCCCTGTGTCTTTGTGTTTCCTGTCTTACTATAAGAGCCTGTTATGTCTGTATCTATCTTCACCACGTGCAATTGTGTGTGCGTCTCTGTGTGTGATCTAGACACATATGCCTCGTCGGGGGGTGCAGTCTGGCGCGGGAAGCATGTCCCGCCTCGGCGCCCCGTTTCCTGGGCTGTCCAGCAGGCCCGGTGGTCTCCAGCCCCCGGGGTCACAGGAGCACTTGTGCTGATGGTCCGCCCTGGTGGCCGAGTCTAGTCTTGTGAGGAAGGGGTCTGCGTCCAGCTCCTTTGTCTGGGCAGTGGGTGGCCACTCCCCAGGCCTCGTCGGCATGCGCATTTCCTGCTGGAGGCCCAGGTGGGGCCCAGCTGCATCCGGGCTGGGCCTCTGACGCGGGCTTAGATGGCGGCAGGGGCCTGGCCTGGGGCCGCCTGGGCCCACGTGCCGTCTATGCGTGCAGATCGCCTTCCAGAGGAAGAGCCCTCCCGCCCCCAGTCTGCAGCCCCCTTAACAGCTGGGGCCCAGAGAGACTCAGAGGAAGGGGAAGTGACCCCCCCTTCCAAGAGCTCAGGAAGTGTTATCAGCTCAGGGCCAGCCAGGGCCAGGGGATATGAGACCTTGGGGAGCCTCTGGAGTCGTCAGCTGGGAGCGTGATGGGTTTCCATGGAAATACTCCCCAGCGTATGCCTGGACCACTCCCTCAGCACCGCTCGTCCAGCTTGAACTGAAACTCTGCTCTGTGTCCGGCCCTGAACCCGGGCTGATGTCAATACCAACAACAACAATAACAAAGCGCCCGTCTGCTTCTCCCATTAGCACGGGCTCCTCCACTTGGCTCCTCCCAGCACTTTGCGGACCCCCTCTCCTCCTTGCAAACCCTCTGGATTCCTGGCTCTCACCCACCTCTGTCTCTCCTCAGGGCCTTTGCATATCCTGTTACTTCTTGTTAGAACACCCCTCAGGACTTGACAGGGAATAATTTATGAGATAAAGACTGTAAGTGGGGAGGGAGGTGGAGGCGGGGAGCAAGTGCAAAGGCCCTGAGGTTGTGGAATGGGCTTGACATAGTCAAGACACAGCCCAGCAGCCAGTGTGACCGTGTAGGCCATGGGGAAGAAGGTGGCCTTTATCCTAGCGACAGTGGCAAGCTTTAAGTGTGGGAGAGGTGGGACAGGTCTGTGTTTTTCAGAGTTCACTCTCCAGGCATTGTGAAGAACACATTGGAAGAAGGTAGGAAGTGAAGTCGGGCCAGCTGAGAGCAGCTGCTACCCACTGAACACGTGTGTGCGGATGATTCTGATGTGTTATCTCATTGAATTGTTCCAACCAGCCTGTGAAGGAGATGCCGTCAGCCCCGCTTTACAAACTTATCAGGGCTCAGAGAGGCTGAGTGAGCGGCACAAAGTCACTCAGCTATTTTCTTGGTGCCCACGGTCTAAACAGTGAAGAGACGCCACTGTCCCTCGCTCCCCGCCCCCACACACACCTTGAATTTCACTGAGCTGGGAGACATTCTGAGAGGGTGACTCTTTCGGCCCCTGCTTCTGGTCTGGGGGCCTGGGTTGCAAGTACCGTGTTGTCTGCCGACCCATAGAGGTACTTATGGACTCTGTCTCCTAGGCCTTCCTCCTTCGGTCTATTCACTATCTATCTGCTATAACCTACCGTCCCCCAGCCTCACAAACTCCACCAATAAGAAAACTCACCTTGCTGTGCCCCTCCCCTCTTCCTTCACAGCCACATCCAACTGGTCATTCGGTCATTGTCGGCTTAACCCATGTCCCTCCATAGGTTCTGAGAAGTGAGGATCCATATCTGTGGCTCAGCCATATCTCAGCACAGAGACATAGCAAAGCTTCACCTGATTGCTGAATAAATGGATGTTTTCCCAAAATCTTGAGAGCTTGAAGAGTGGCAACTTAAACCTCATGCAGTCCAACCTCCAAACTGTCCAGGTGAGGAGCTTACGGCACAGAGAGGGCCGGGAGCTCATCTGAGGTCACGCAGCAGGTGAGCAACAGAATGAGGGCCAGACTCCTAGTCCAGTGACCCCCACTAGGCCACAAATCAGAGAGTGGAGAGAGGGGTAGCCAATCCATGGCCCGTCAGGAGCTGTGCCCTGTAATCTGCGGTGGGGTCTGGAGAGAAGCGGGCATTCATCTCATGACCACCGTAGCTGTCTTAGTCCATTCAGCTGCTGGAACAAGCTACCACAGACTGAGGGGCTGGTAAACGATGGAAATTCACTCCTCACAGCTCTGGAGGCTGGAGTCTAAGACAGGCGTGTGGGTATGGTCAGGCTCTGGTGAGAATCCCCTTCTGGATTGCAGACCGCTGACTTCTTGCTGTATCCTCACGTGGGGGAAGGGCAGGGGATCCCTCTGGGGCCTGTTTAATGCGGGCACTAATTCCATTCATGGGGGCACCACCCTCATGACCTAAGGATCTCCCAAAGGCCCCGCCTCTAATACCATCTCCTTAGGTTTTCAGTGTTGCACAGTTTAGGGGGACACGAACACCCAAGCTATAGCAGTGGCCTCCAGCTTACTCATCCTTGAGCTAATCCCCAAGGCTGTGGCCTTGCTGCTCAGTCCTTCCAGGGGGCAGGAGGCTAGAACCCAAACCCCACTGTCCCCCGACCCCAGGATCCTCTCCCCTGTAGAGAAATTCCTCCCTCTGGCAGCAGAGGCTCACAAAGGTCTCTTCATGCCTGTCAGCTGGCTGGCTTATCTCATGTCTGACACCTCCTGCCCTCCTGAGGGCATGGACTGATGTCATTCACAGCAGCACCTTCAGCTCTTAGAATGCTGCCTGGCACGTAGGAGGTGCTCAGTCAGAATCTGGGGATACCCAATTGCATGCCATGGTACCGTGGCAAAGACTGCAAAGGGTTTGCTTTCTGGTGGAGCCATACTTTAAACCCACACCAACAGGGTGCCCTTCCTGGCTGGGCCCCTTCTCTGCTGTGTGATCTTGGGCCAACAGCTTAACATCCCTGGGCCACAGTTCATCAAATGTAAAAAGGCGAAGTGCCGGGGCCCTGTGCCGGGGGACTGACGGACACTGATTTCCAGCCTTCACACTGGACATTCATAGTCAGGTGAAGAAGACAATGATCAGGAAATACAAGGCTCTTGCCCAAGGATTTTAGGCTATAGATAGATACCCAGGATCCGGCTGTCCTCATATGTAAACTCAGATCTAACTCCAAAGTCAATTCTTCCTGCCTCCCTTACCCTATTTGTTCATCTGTCCCACGAGGATTGGACAAGAGAATTTGGCAGGCAGACACCACTCAGCTCCTTGACCCTGGAGTACCCCAGCTCTCTCACTGCCTGCAGCCACAGAGCCACGGCCCGGGGAGAGAATGAGCCGCCGCTCTCTGCAGACGCTGCCTGGCCGCGTAATGAATCCTCATTTTCCTTCCTCTGCGAAGATTGACTTTGGAGACAGCGTAGTCTCCTACTGAAACTGAGGCTGGTTGTTGTTTATGTAACTATTTAATTCGAAACTGTTTGACACACAGAAGTTGCAGAGATATCTCAGGGTTCCCACATACCCTTCACCTGGCTTCCCCTCATGATAACATCTCCAGTAACTAGTGGTGCCAGTGGTAAAGAACCCGTCTGCCAATGCAGGAGACTCAAGAGATGCAGGTTCCATCCCTGGGTCAGGAAGATCCCTTGGAGGAGGGTGTGGCAACCCACTCCAGTATTCTTGCCTGGAGAATCCCCGTGGACAGAGGAGCCTGATGGGCTACAGTCCACGGGGTCGCAGAGAGTCAGACACGACTGAAGTGACTTAGCACACACACGCAGGCGACCAAAGTACGTCGTCAAAGTCAGGGGACGGGTGTTGGCACCACATCAGTAGCTCGGATACAGACTCTACTCAGATTTCACCATTTTGCATGCATGCCCATGGCATTGTTTTTAATTTCCAATTTTCGTCAGTTACCAGGCTCCTAGTTAAGAGAATGAAGCTGGTTTAATAGTTAAGACAAGTAGTCACTTCCAGCCCTTCCTCCCTCCCCTCCTTCCTCTCTAGAAATGGCCACTTCACTTCCTTCAGCTGATCCTTCTGTGTTTAGCTCCCGATGGCCCCATGACAAATTTGCATCGCTGTGCGTATTTTTCGGTGTCAGATGTCCTCCCTGCCCTGGGACGTGCGATGCTCATTCAAGCTCTGTGCTCCGTGCCCTGCCCCACTCTTCCATTCCTCCCACCCTCCCTGAGTAGCTGTGTCTTGTTTTGATGACATTGGCTGTTACAGTGTCAATGTTACAGCTGTTAGGACTTCTTCTGATTAGTTTTCTGTACCCCGTCACTAATTTCTTCAGCTTCTTTGCCAGCTGTCTGAAGCTTTCTTAGTCCTTTGATTCACATCTAACTTTTTATCCATTTCATCATCATGAGAGAAGTCTCTCCTGGAACCTTCTGGCATCTCTAAACTGGACGTGCTGCTCTCTGCTGCTAGCACTCGGGGATTCCCGCCCCCATCTCCGCGGCCCAGCCCCCCCTCAGCTTGAGGACTCCTCCTCGTCTCTCCCGAGCGGGATTTCCTGCTTCACAGATTCTTGCCTCTCTTTCCGGCTGTCAGTGGAGAGCTTCCTCTCTCAGCTTCCTGGGGTAGAGCTGTTGGGAGACACTTTTCTCCTTGTTTGTCTAAGGATGTCTTTACATTTTTGGTGTGACCTAGAATTTTAGGTGGCAGATGCTTTTCTTTCAGAATGTAAAGGCTTCATTTCTTTATCGTCTCCCTTCCAGAGTTTCTCATGAGAAGCTTTAAGTGATTGTGACTCCATTTTCACTCTCTGGAAGTCAGTCAACTCGTCCCTGAGATTTCCTCTTGACCTTCCTTGACGGAAGACTGGCCTGTGCTCAGCACGTGTGGGGTCTCTCTCATCTTGGGGTTCACACCCTCCACTTGGGGAAAATGTTCCAAAAAGTATTTTACTGATATTTCCTTCCCATCATTTTCCTTCTCTTTCTAGAATGTCTATGATTTGAATATTATAGTCTTTGTACCCGTCCTCTTATTGTCTCATGATATATCTCCTGTCTTCAGTGACTGATTTTGCTACATGTTCTTGAGAAATTTCCTCCACTTTGTCTCCCAAAGCTTTAACTGAGCTTTATGTTTCTGCTGTCATATTTTCTCCCAAGAGCTCGTCTTTTCCCCTGAGGTTCTTTTTTATGGCATCATGTTCTTTTTTCGTGGATGCATTATTGTCTATCTTTCGATCTAGAGATTCTTTATTTTATTGTGATTATATTGTCTATGATTTTCTCCGTGCCTCCTGTCTTTCCTGCTCTGGTTCCTGTAGTCTGTGTGTCTGTTTAGGTCTCCAGTTCACATTAGCGGTTTTCAGCCACGCCCAGTGAGCCTTCACTGTCTGCTCTTGGTAAAGAGCCAAACGCAGTAGAGGGTGGGTGTGTTGAGCATCTGTAGGGGATGTTGGGGTCCTTAGATCTTTCCTCCTGATCTGTCAGCTCCCACAGAAGACCCTTCCATTCTCCCAGCTAGATGTTAGAGGTCTGGCTGCCAGTCTTCTTTATGATACATTCACTTAACCCTCTTGAGTTTTTTTTGGTTTTTGCTGTTGTTGTGGCCGCACCACACAGCATGCAGAGCTTCCCTGGCCAGGAATCGAACCCACGCCTCCTGCAGAGGAAATGTGGAGTCCTAGCCACTGAACAACAGGGAAGTCCCTCCCCTGTGTTTATAAGGTACCCCCCCGCTCCCCCCGCCCCGTCCCTTGTGCCTGGAGCTCTCCAGGACAGACGTCTGCTTCATAATCATCAGAGAATAAACTTGGAGTCCTCTGTCGGGTGGGGAGGGGCGGTCACCCTGCTGCAGGGAACTGGGGAGAGGATCTGGGAGTGTCCTCCTGCTTCTTCAGCAGCTTCCCCGATGGCCTTTTCCTCTTCCAGGACACCCCACTGGCTCCAGGTCTTCCCTCCCCCCAGGAGCCCAAGAGGATGTGAGCATTCCCTCTTTTACTATGTCCCCAGGCCTGGCCTGGGTTGGGTCCCCAAGGAAAAAAAAGTGGCTTTTTAGAATGAATCAGGCCAGAGAGGGAGCCCCAATGTCAATCGGGACAGGGCTCCTTGAGCCCCATCCATGGGTCCCCAAGTCTCAGGGCAATGCCAGATCGTCAAGCACAGGGCTTCATGTTACTTTCCTGAGTTTCTGTTCCCCCATTTGGCCAACAGGAGTTACAGTGTCTCTTCTCTCATTTAATGGGAATCTTAAAGTCCAGATTGAAATCAAAGCTCAGAGATTAGAATCTGCAAGTGGAGACCCCGCGTGCTCTCACTACCCTCCTCCCACCACTGCGCCAGTCATGGTAATCACTCACGACACCCTTTCCCACTGCGCCTGGAGAAAATTTCTCCCCATGGCATTACTGCCATTTGGGCTCAATAATTCTTGGTTGTGGGGGGCTGTCCAATGCATTATAGGAATTTAGCAGCACCCTGGGTTTTACCCATTAACTGTCATTATCCCATGCACCCCAGATGTGAAAACTTAAAATGTCTCTGGATATTATCAGATATCCCTCAGGGGACAAAATTGCTCCTGGTTGAGAACTAACCCTGAATATTCCTTGGAAGGACTGATGCTGAAGTTCATGTATTTTGGCCACCTGATGGGAAGAGCTGACTCACTGGAAAAGACCCTGATGCTGGGAAAGATTGAGGGTGGGAGGAGAAGTGGGTGACGGAGGATCAGATGGTTGGATGGAATGGACATGAGTTTGAGCAAACTCCAGAAGATGGTGAAGGACAGGGAAGCCTGGCGTGCTGCAGTCCATGGGGTCACAAAGAGTCAGACACAACTGAGTGACTGAACAACAAGAGCTGCTAGCCAGGCTCAGCCCCAGCATCTTCGTGGACACAGCACTCCAAGCAGCCACTGTCAACCTGAGCTGGCCCATGGAATGAAACCTGTTTGACCAGCAGAGCCACCACCTCACATAGGTTCGGAGCCTAGTAGGTTAGCAGCTTAGCTTGGCAATTCTGTGAGCCAACTTAAGAGCCTTCTATTTGAGGGTGAGAGCAGCCCCCACCTGCCACTTCCTGAGCATAGAAAGAGGGAGGGGCTGGACTTGAGGGTCCCAGTCCTGCTGTGTTAAGTCTCATGCTGACAGCTGTGGAACTGATCCCCCAGGGCTCCCAGAACCAGCCAAATGAACCTGTGATGCAGGCTAAGGTATTCTGTCTGCAGAGCCTGGAGAGATGTGCTGGTGACCAGATGTCATATGGGTCCCCCTCCAGACCCCTATCTCTGCACAGCGCCTGGCTCCAAGCAGGAAGGTGAAGTAGCCTAAGGCTGATCTTTGAGGTATGCCCCCAGATCTGTATCCAGATCACCTCGGGTGCTTGTCAACATGTGAGTTCCTGGGCCCTACTTCAGTTCTTCTGAATCAGCATATAGAGGATAGGGTCTGGAATCTGCCCTGTTAACCAGCTCTCTGGATGAAAACTAGTACAACGGGTAACACACAGAGACATTGACGTTGATTCAAATCCCGGTCCTGCTTTTCGGTAATATGCAATCCAAATAGCGGATATAACTGCTGCTGCTGCTGCTGCTAAGTTGCTTCAGTCATGTCCAACTCTGCGCGACCCCATAGACGGCAGCCCACCAGGCTCCCCCATTCCTGGGATTCTCCAGGCAAGAGCACTGGAGTGGGCTGCCATTTCCTTCTCCAATGCATGAAAATGAAAAGTGAAAGTGAAGTTGCTCAGTTGTGTCCAACTCTTTGCGACCCCATGGACTGCAGCCCACCAGGCTCCCCCATCCCTGGGATTCTCCAGGCAAGAGCACTGGAATGGGTTGCCATTTCCTTCTCCAATGCATGAAAGTGAAAAGTGAAAGTGAAGTTGCTCAGTTGTGTCCAACTCTTTGCGACCCCATGGACTGCAGCCCACCAGGCTCCTCCATCCATGGGATTTTCCAGGCAAGAGTACTGGAGTGGGTTGCCATTTCCTTCTCCAAGCTGATGTAACTAAGAATGGTTAATATTTATAGAATGTTTATCATGAACCAAGCAAACCTGACTGTGCATTGGCCCAGTTGATCAATCACGCTACATAGTGATTGATTTGTACTTAATCAATCACTATTTTTAACCCTCATAGTTTAATGGGAAACTAAGATTCAGGGAGGTTAATTATGTTGCTCAAGTTTGCACCCCTGGGAGTAAGTAAAGCTGGGATTTGACCTGGGCGATCCTATGCAGCAACCTTTGTGATTATACTTGAATCTAAAAGCTGAGCATGGGTTCTAGCAGTGGTGGCCGCTCAACACGTAGAGCTGTTCCTTGCTCCCACCCAGAGATGACTTGGCTGGGCCATTGCCCCCTGGGATTTAGTAACAGCTCCAGGGTGGATGGACCTCGGGTAAGATACCGAGCCCTGCAGTCTCCAGTCCCTAGTGAAGATGCCACTGGGTCACTTTGGAGCCAGGAACCTAGTAAGCTCCAGGGACAGTCGCTGAGAATATGAGACCATTCAGAAACTGAGATTTGTCCTCTCTGTCCCCTTGCTTAATCCCCCAGAGTCTCTGGCTGTCAGAAGAGAAGGAGGCAGCTCAAAAGAGATATGAAAATAGACTTAGTGTTTATGAAAGAACATTCTCAGATCCTTTGAGGCAGGAGGCTCTTCTAGGTCAAGAGAGGGTGTGTGTGTGTGTGTGTGTGTGTACATGCGTATGTGTGCTATAGTGGAGATTTATTCACTCATTGAATAAATATTTGTCGAGAGAACTCTCTGTGCTGTGTCTCCAGCCCCTGATCCAGTTAGAGTCAGGCATTTTACATTCTGCCAGTCACTGAGTATTTACTAATTTACTTCAAGTAAATTAAATGTAAATCCTTATTTTACAGCAGAATGGGTAAAAATGTGGATTCTGGAATTGGATGACTTGACTTTAAATCCTGACCCTATTCTCCGCCAGAGATGAGACCTTGCACAAAATACTCAGTTTCTCTTCACCTCATCTGTAAACGGGCATCTTTCCAGAAAATACTCTCACAGAGCCACGTACTTCTGCATCATAGCACTAATCTTCATTGCAATTACATTCTTTTGGGGTGTGCTTGTTTTGTTCATGATTGTGTCCACTGGTAATAATAACACAGAGATTCCTATTTCCAGTAAGGATATAGACCTGCAAAGACCTAAAGACCTTTGTTTCTGTGGTAGCAACAAGAAAAACCCAGAAAAAAATAAAAACTAAAGCTTTCCGTGGTTCTAGAGAAGAATAATAGAATCAAATAACTTAATCCCAGAAAGAAACAAGCTCTTCATGGGAGAGCAACAGCTGTGACAGCTTCCATACCTGGCGGAGGTTCTGGTCTGTGTGTAGGTGGAGAGAGGAGCATCAGCCTTAGGTGGAGAAAACTTACAGGGACAGAGAAAAACCGTTCCAGACTTGGACCAGAGTATGGGGTGGCAGGTCAGGTTGGGGTCTGCGTGCATCCTGAATGAAATGAGACATCACTCATCCTATCAAGGTGGACCAGGCACCTTCTCAATGAAAGGAAAGATCATTTGGTCCCACAATTTATCCTCCCCACCTGTCCTACCTAATCTTTTCTGAAAGGCAGTGGTTGAGGAAAGGTACATAAGGAGAGAAAAATGACATAGTCTTGTGCATTCTCACAGTGACTGGAATGCAGGTAAACCAAAAGTATCTGAAACTGCAGCCAACCCCCTCCTAGCTCAAATCCTGACAAGACAAAAAAGGCAGAGGGTGTTGGTGGTTGGGCTAATTACAGGTAACTAAGAATAACTGAAGCTATTTCTCAGTCCCAGCTCAATTATACTCCAAGAAAAATCTGGATGAGCAGCCTCTCAATCCAACCATTAGACAGAAGATTTAGACTTTCTAGGAAATAAATAAACATAAAATCAAACTTCAATCTCAATTGTTCTTTTATACACACTTTCAAGAATACAATAAAATTGAACTCTAGACAGTTAAACACTAGACAAGGGAATAAATAGGAAATTGTAACCCATAATTAAGAGAAAGCAGAAGTAATAGAACCAGACGTGTTATTAGAATTAACAACAAAAAGACCTTAAAAACAAATTTAAACATATAAATAGAATGGATGATGAGATGGGATTTTTCAGGATATCAATGGAAATTCTAAAAAAATAACCAAATGGCCATTCTGGAAATAAAAGTTAAAGTATCAGAACTGCAAAACATTGTATAGACAGTGGATTTGACACAGCAGAAGAAAGAAGCAGTAAACTTGAAAAGTGGTCAAAATAAATTCAAACTGATGCATAGAGGGAAAAAATAATAAAAAATAATGAATGGAGCATCAGTAACCTACAATATAGTATCAACCAGTTTGCAGACATATAGTTGGAATCCCAGATAGAAAGATGAGTGCTGCAAAAACACAAAGAAAAACACAACTAGACATATTATAATGTTGATAGAAACCAGTGATAAAGAGAAATATCTCAAAAGCATCCAAAAAAACCAAGAAAGATGCCTTACTTGGAGAGACACAATAATAAGATTGATGGCTGACTTTTTACTGGAAATACTGCAAGTTAGCAAACAATGGAAAGCATCTTTAAAGTGCTGGTAAAAGTGATCAATGAAATTATCCTTCAAAAATAAAAGTAAGATAAAGATTTCTTCAGATAAAAAGAAACTGAGAGAACTCATCGCCAGCAAACCCACACAATAAGACATGCTTAAAGAAGATGTTCAGGCTGAAGATAAATGATAATAAATAGAAACTCAAATCTATAGGAAGAAATAAGGAGCACCATAAAAGCTAAATAAGTGAATAAACAGCAAGGAATGTTTTTCTCTTTGCTTCTTTAAAAAGCAATTGATTGCACATTGCAGGCTAAATATACAATATTCCAGCCACTTTGTAATAACAGTTTGGCAGCCTTTAAAAGTTAAACATAAACTTACTATATAACCCAGCAGTTCCACTCCTGAGATAATATCTAGGAGAAATGAAAGCAATTACCCATGCAGAAGCTTTTACAGAAATGTTCATAGCAGCAGTATTCATTAAGTCCCCAAAGTGGAAACAATCCAAAATGCCCATCAACTGATAATGGCATAAACAAAAAATGTGATATAGTCACACATTGGAATATTATTTAGTGATAAAGAGGAACAAACTAATGATAAAAGCTACAGCATGGATGAACCTCAAAAATATTATGTTGTATAAAAGAAATCAGCTTGGAAAGACCACACATTCTGTGATTCCATTTACATAAAATGTCCAGAAAGGGGAACACTACAACACATCAAGTATATTGTTGGTTGCCTAAGCTGAAGAGGGGAGGGCAATGGTGAGCCACTAAAATGGGCTCAACGGATCTTTTGGGGAGGATGGAAATTTTCTGAAATTGCGTTGTGGTAATGGTTGCACAACTCTGTAGATCTAATTTTAAAAAAACCATTCAGTTGTACACTTAGAATAGCTGGATTTTATGCTATTAACATGTAAAGCAAACCTCTATTAAGCTGTTAAAAATTGACTCTGAGGAGCAAAAATGATAGCTATGTAGGGTTTTACATCACATATGGAAGTGAAACACTTGAGCAGAGCACAATAGGTTGAAAGAGGTTAAGATGGAAGCATAATGTTTCAAAATCTTCCATGATACAAGGAAGTGTATAAAATTAATTCAAAGTAGAATGTGATAACTGAGGATGCATATTTTAACCCCTGGAGATGCCCCTAAAAATAAATAAATAAAACAAAATATATACCTTAAGGGTCAATATAAGAGATAAAATGGAATAGTAAAAATTTAATGATACTTGAGTAATTGAAAAGAAGACAGGAAAGGCAAAACCAAGGGACAAAGAGCAGATGATTACAGACAGAAGGTAAACGACAGAACGGTAGACGCAAACTCAATGCGTCAGACTTCACAATTATATTCAATAAACGGGCTCAACACTCCAATTAAAGGCAGAGGCTCTTCAAAATGTATTTTTAGCATTTGATTTACTTATGTTACTTTTGGCTGCACCATGCTTGCGGCTTACAGGATTTTAGTTACTGACCAGGGATCGGCAATGAAAGCACCAGTCCAAACCACAGGACCACCGGGGAATTCCCTTTAAAATGTATTAAAAAAGCAAAACCCACTCTATGCCATCCACAAGAAACCAATTTTTACATACAAATACACTTTTTTTTCCCAATAAAAAGCTGAGGAATGATAACCCATGCAACATAGCATAGGAAAGATGATGTGGCCGTATTAAGATCTGACAAAGCAGAATGTAAGATGAGAAATATTATTAGAGCACTTCTTAAGGGTAAAGTGGCCAATTATCAAAAAAAAAAGCCAATAACTTGAAATGTCTATGTACCTAGTAACAGGGCTACAAAATACATGAGGCTGAAATTGACAGAAGTAGAGGGAGAAATAGAAAAAAAATTATAATGATCAGTGAGAATTTACCAGTCTTCTCTGAGTGATTGAGAAGCAAAGTATCAGTAAGATTAAGAAGATGTAAGCCAGTTGACATTTGTAGAAATTATACTCAAAAACTGCAGAATATACATCTTTTTCCAAGTGTGTGTGGAAATGTACAGATACGCTAGGCCAAAAAAGAGCTCTCAAAAAATGTGAAAAAAAAAAAAAAAAAGAAACATCAAATGATTGAAATCATTTCTTATAAACTTAAACATCCACTTATCTTATGACCCAGCAGTTGTTTTTCTAGGTATCCAAGAAAAATGAAAACATGCCCACAGGAGTAGGATGTAAGAACGTTCACTGCAGTTTATTCCCGTTACCCTCAAGCGTGAACAACCGAACTATTAATCCACAGAAAAATGGATAAACAAAATGTGGCATATTTACATGATGGACTGCTTTTTAACAATAACAAAGAAAAACCACTGGTACACACGACAAAAATGGATAAACCCTAAAAGCATTAGGCTGAGCAACGGAAAGCAGATGCAGAAGAGTCCGTTCTGTGTGAGTCCATCCGTACGAATTCAGAAGCCCTTTCGAGTGACGGTCGCGGTTCCAGGGTCTCTTACTACAGACCTAGCAGTCTCGGGGAATGGAGATTCTCAGGAATTAACTGGGAAAGGGCACAAAGATCTGTCTGGATGGGGAGAATGTTCCATCGCTTGATTTGGGTGTGGTTACGTGGATGGGTTGGGAAGATCCCTTGGAGAAGGAAAGGACTACCCACTCCAGTATTCTTGCCATCCTCCATGGACAGAGGAGCCTGGCGGACTATAGTCCATGGGGCCTCAAGCAGTGGGACACAGCTGAGCGACTACCACTACGTGGGCGGAGATGGTGTCTCTAATTTGTCAAGACTCTTCTCGCTATACTTTTAAGATATGTGCAAATCACATACCTTGATTTTTTAGAGTACAAATAAAAATGAAACTCATTCATAAAAATATTATGAATGCCAGGCACAGATCCAAATAGTTTGCATGTGTTAACTCACAAAAGCCTCACAAATCTTACAAATGGGGAGACACCTACAAGTAGTACCACTTGCTCAGGGTCGCACAACTCATAGCACCACCCAATGGCAAGGTTTGTGCCTGGCGTGCCCACCGTTGTACTGCAATGCTCAAACAATACAGGTAACTTTTGTTACTTAACAGGGCTTCCCTGGTAGCCCAGATGGTAAAGAATATGCCTGCAATGCAAGAGATGCAGGTTCAATCCCTGGGTCAGAAAAATCACCTGGAGAAGGGAATGGCAACCCACTCCAGTATTCTTGCCTGGAGAATTTCATGGACACAGGAGTCTGGTGGGCTACAGGTTCTCAAAGAGTTGGAGCCGACTGAGTGACGAACGATGTTATTAACGACCTTTTGAGGTAAGAATCATTAGCTGTGTTGTCTGAAAGCAACTGATCCTCAGAGAGGCTATGTGACTTCTAGAAGGTGGGTTTGAACTCAGGTCTGCATGACTTCCAAGCCAGGGTCTCAAGCTTCCTGGGCTGAGCCAGTCCCCTGCCCACTTTCAGTGGGCAGGTATGACCCACACACAGCTCTTCGAATACAGCCAGGTGAGTTGACCTTTACACCTCCCCTTTGGGACATAGTTTCATGCTCCATGCAGGAATTAGCCCTGTGTTATTTCTCCTGTGACCCAGAAGGCCTCAGACACTCTGTGGTATGGGAGTGGGTTTTCAATGAATATGGTGAACTTCAGGGAAGGGGAGTTAAGGCTTTCTCGATTTCTCAATACACGCATTCAACAATTTTGGTTACCACGTGACATCACTGGGGATCCAACAAGGAACAAAATAATGGAGCTTTTAACTACTAGTATGAAGCAGACAAGCCAGGGCACAAAGCATACATTATACAACTTCTGATGGTGTGATGAAAAATAAATTAGGGGAAGGAGAGAGAGAGAGTGGGCAGAATGGGGTCAGGACTCCTTCTCAGAGAGGAAGTCAATTGAAGGGGTGACCTTTAGGAAGCCAGGGAGTGGGCTTTGCGCCTCTGGGGGTGAGGGACAGACCTCAGGACTGCAGGGGAGAAAGTGTGTGAGAGAGGGTGCGGGGCGGCGGAGTGAATATATGCCATCCCTGCGGAAATGGTCCTGGCTAAATTCACTGGAGGCCTCCAAGACAATGAGGGGAAAGGGAAGTCACCAGGTCTGGCCAGACCAAAAGTAGGTGACAGCTGAGGAGGGGCCAGGCCAGGTTTCCCGCAAGAGGAGCAGGGAGATTTCCTCTCTTGGTGGCTTTGAGCACTTTTGCATGACAGCAGGTCCGGGGGCGCCCCGCTCACCCCTACACACGGAGCATTTAGAGGATGTTCTGCCACTGAGCAGGTATAGAGGATATGCCATGTTGTAGGAACTCCATCAGGGGCTGTACACACTGCCTCCCTAAGTCCCCGTAGCAATCCAGAGGAAGGAAGTGGTGACTACATTTTAGAACTAAGGCAAGTGACAGTAAGCTCACGGCTGAAAGGTGGCAGAAGAGGGGCTTGAGCACAAATACGTGCAGAATCTGGGTTCTTTCTATTCCGTGGTGCAAAGAAGACCAAGAACTTTAGAAGCGATGACCCAGGCTGCAAGGTGAGAAGGTCAGAAGATCCTAAGCCTTCAGTTCCTGTTGATTGGATACATGGATGGATAGATGGGTGATGGATGAAGAGATTAAGGGAAAGGTGGATGGATGGATGATGACCCAGACTCAAATAGGCAATCAGACCTTTATCTATAATTTACATGCATATGTTTTAAAATACATGCATAACTTCCCTTTCTAACTTATAGGGTCTCCATCTAGAAAACTAGGTGGCTGGACTTGCGCACTTGTTTTCAAACTTTTGTTTTAGTGGTGAAATTCTGTCTTCAGAGGCTACCTAATGGGCAATGGTGGGCATGATGAGGGAGGAAAAGAGGAGGGGGAGAGAGGTGGTCAGAGCACCAGGATCTCTGCCCCTGGACCCCACCGCTGCTCTCTGGAGAAGCATCAGAGTCACCCTTGCAAAGGCAAGGAAGGCCTTGGACAAAGGCGATCCAGGACGTTCTGGTTTCAGAAACTAGGTCAGACACTGGGAAGGGTAGCAGAGGGATGGGAGATCCTAGCCAAACCCGTGGCCTTTCCTCAATTATCACTGCCTGTGGGTCAGCAAGGGCCCACCTACCTAAGGGTAGCCCAGGGCAACACAGTGATGTCTGCTTCTGGCTCTCTGAGGATTATAAATGGGGGAGCTAGGTGTCATCTGAAACTCTGCCAAGTCATTCACTCAACCCAGGGAGACACAGAGGAGTCAGTCTGAGCAACCTCTGCCACCTACCGTGTCCCATTTGAGGATCAGACAGCACGGTGGAGCTGGTGGACATGACCAGCCTCACACACTGGGTGATGGGCTTCTTTGGGCTGCCCCCAGAATGTGGGCCTAGCTGGACCAGGCAGGATGCTCACTCGTTTTGACCTGGCCCCAGCACAGGACTTGAGATGCAGCTGTAGCTGGGTAGAGGTGATCATTCTGTGTGCTGGCCTGGGCCGGGGGCAGGAGACAGCACTCTAGCTGGGTGGGGTCCGGGCCCAGAAAACTGGAGAAGGGATCCACACGGGCAGGATCCTCACAGCGTTCTCAGGATGTGAATGTCCTGGTTTCTCTGCTGTNCGTTTTGACCTGGCCCCAGCACAGGACTTGAGATGCAGCTGTA
Organism: Cephalophus harveyi; assembly: GCA_006410635.1. Lineage (NCBI taxonomy): Eukaryota > Metazoa > Chordata > Mammalia > Artiodactyla > Bovidae > Cephalophus > Cephalophus harveyi. The sequence continues at coordinate 338,701 of SJYT01011194.1, forward strand.
GCTGGGTAGAGGTGATCATTCTGTGTGCTGGCCTGGGCCGAGGGCAGGAGACAGCACTCTAGCTGGGTGGGGTCCGGGCCCAGAAAACTGGAGAAGGGATCCACACGGGCAGGATCCTCACAGCGTTCTCAGGATGTGAATGTCCTGGTTTCTCTGCTGTGCAACTTTCTGTTGAAAGCGCACTGCTGAGTGCTTCGGTGCATGGAGGCGACAAGACCTGGGCTGGATTTCAGGGCTGCCATCTACTGTTCAGATGACCTTCAGGAAGTTACCCATCTTCTCTGAGCCTGAGGCCCGAGAGGGGCAGGCCTAGGTCCACTTGGCCTGGCTACACTCTACTAATTTAGGATGAAGTCCTAACTTCTTAGCAAGGCTGACCTGGCCTCCGTCTACCTCCCAGTCTTTCCTGGCATCACTCTTCTCTCCCTCTCTCTCTCTTGATCCCCTGGGCTTTTATACTCAACGTTTCCTCTAAACCAGTCTTCTCCCTTTCCTCCCCATCTCTCTTCATGGGGTGTATTCCTTATTCCCATTAAAGAACATCAGCTACTATAATAAGTGAATTTCAAACATCCATGGCTAAGGTAACGGGAATACAAGTGAGCGATCCTGCCCATGGGCAGCTCTCCTCCCTGTGGACTTGGGGACCTAGCCTCCTTCTGTCTGTGGCTCTGCCATGCCGTCAGCATCTGCGTGGAGATACCGGATAAGACACACCTGCTTCTTAAAACCTTTAGCCCAGGACTTCCCTGGTGGTGCAGTGGCAAAGAATCTGCCTGCCAACGCGGGAGACACGGGTTGGATCCCTGATCTGCGATGATCCCTCTTGCTGCCACCGAGCAACTAAGCCTGTGGGCCACAACGACTGAGTCTGTGCTCTAGAGCCCAGGGGCCACAAGTGCTGAGCCAGCGTGCGGCCACTGCTGAAGCCTGTGGGCCTGAGAGCCTGTGCTCCACAACAGGAGAAGCCACGAAGCCTGAGCACCGTAACTAAAGAGCAGTTCCTGCTCTCCACAACTAGAGGAAAGCCCGTGCCGCAACAGAGACCCGGTGCAACCCCAAATAAATAAATTTTAAAAATTATATTTTTAAAAATGGCCTTAGCCCAGCAATGACACAAGTAACTTTCACTCATGTTCCACCAGTGACATCTCATCACCGGCCCCACCAGCAAGGAGTGGGAGAAGGCATACCCTTTCCAGTGACAACCCTACACCTTGGAAGGGGAGCCTGAGTTTTAGGAGATAGCCATGGTTGGTTATCTCCACTGCATCCGGCTAGCTTCCCTGCATCCTCTGGGTGCCAAGTTTGAAGCTGCTTCCTCCAGGAAGCCCGCCCTGAGTCTCCAGGCACGGCAGCCAGGTGTCTCTCCTTTGTGCATCCAGCACGCTGTCCCCTGTATCACACTGTACTGGTTCCTTGTTTGCATCTAGGAAGATAATATAAGCACGTTAAGGTTAAATTCTGTGTTTCACATGCACCTCTGGGATACAGCCTGACCCCTGGCCCATACTGGGCACAATACATTATTGGATGGATGGATGGGTACAGAGATGTTATAAAAAGGAAGGACAGACGTGTCTTCCTCACACAAGCCTTCAAGCTTGCCCATGCCTCTGCTGTTTCTTGCCTCTCTGAAAGCTGGCAGTGGACTGGAGGACTCCTGGCTATTTATTCTCATAATAGCGCCATGAAAAAGCTAAAACGGAAGAGCCTTTCTTTCTCTTTTTAAGCAAAGAGCTCCACGAAGCCCGCCAAGTCCCTCCTTCCTTCATCCCCTGGACAGCTGCTGTGTTCCCTCCTGGCCCACTCATACTGCTCCAGCGCTGTCACAGACTCGTTCTAGACAGAAACGGCATCGCTTGTTTGTAACAGTGCTCTGTACACGGACCCTGTTGGGGGACTAAACCCCCACAGCAGGTAGCGGGCAGGACTCTACCTGAAGGGTGAGGTCACTCCTGGGGGCAGTGACCAGTGCAAACACACGGCTCTCCGACCAGGAACCAAGAGGAAGGGGCGTCAGTGGAGAACAGAGGGCTTGAGAGCTCTCTTATCTTGTCCAAGATGGTGAACTATCTAGATGGTGGGTGTAAAGATGGCATCCTCCTTATAGGGGATCATCCTCCTTACAGGCTAGGAAGCAGAGAGTCTAAGAGTGGCATGCAGGATGAGACAGGTGGAGCTCGGGCAGAGCTCACTCGGTGAGGGCCAGACCACCCTGGGGAGGTCACATGGAGTTTATTTCCTTCCCTGTCGTCTTCCTGGATTGTGTGGTCTTTGTGAATATCCAGTGAGTCTCAGATATGCTGCAGGAAGTCTGTGTCCACCCCGGTGTCAGTGTGCTTAAGGGGGACAGACAGCAGCTGGAAGCCACAGGAACCAAAGAGAGGAGGAGAGGAGCCACAGCCGTCAGAGCAGCTAAGATTTACTGAGCACCTACTGTGCGCCAGCTCGTCAGTGGATTAACTCAGTTCTCAGGCAGGCACTACTGCCACCCGCATCTTACAGCTGAGGAAACTGAGACAGGAAAAGCTGACAACTTGTCCAAAGGCACGCAACTAGTAAACAGCAGGGCTAGGACTTTACCCCGGAGAATCCCATCACCAGGGGCCAGTGAAACTCACGCCTTAATATTTGGCTCTACATCCCCTCCCACACTAGGAGGAATTCCTTCCAGTGAGAGTGTTGGAAACCTCCAGTAATGTTGTATTAACACAATGTTTTCTTTTTAGAGCTTTGCCCCATATCCTTTTTAAAATAGAGGTATAATTTATATGCAATAAAATGCACAAATCTTAAAAAAAGTACAGGTCAACAACTTCTAACAAATGTACACACGTGTAAGTATTACTGTAATCAAGATAGTGCAATATTTTTAATCACCTTCTAATCAATCTCCCACCACTAGAAGCTGCCACTATTTCTTGTTATCGCTCCTGGAACTGGATGTAAATGAAATCGTACTATGTACCTACCTTCCTCTCTTGCCCTTCCCCTCCCTGGTGGCTCAGATGGTAAAGAATCTGCCTGCAATGTGGGAGACCTGGGTTTGGTCCCTGGGTTGGGAAGATTCCCTGGAGGAGGGCATGGCAACCCCACTCCGGTGTTCCTGCCTGGAGAATTCCAAGGACAGGAGAGCCTGGCGGGATACAGTGCATGGGGTCACAAGCAGTCAGACACAACTGAACGTACACACACACACAAACACACACTCACACACAAACACACACACACACCCTCCCTCTCTCAGGTCAGTGTCTTCCTATTCTTGGGGCCTCGGTTCATTCTGATCAGTCACAAATTGTGCACAGAGACAGCCATGAGCCTGGTCCACGCTCGCGCATGCCATTCCCAGAGACGACACCAGACATCACGAATCAGTTAACACACTCATTTCCACCAAGCCCAGATTCAGCCGCGGAATCCTTCATATTCTGGGTTCTGATCCCAGAACACCTATCAACTGGTTGCAACTAGCACAGGAGTTGAAATTCATTTTCCCGCTCAGGATTACAGCTGATCCCTATCTCTTGGAGGCAGCAGCATTTAAAACAAAACAAAAAAACCCTGCTTTATTTTGAAATATGGGAAGCTTTGCAAGGAGTTGTAAAGTTGTTACAGAAAGTTCACATATAGTCTTCTTCCAGCTTCCCAGTGATAACATCTTACATAGCCAGAAGTGATGATCAGAATCAGGAAACTGACTTTGGTAAAACACTGTTAAGTAAAACGCAGACCTCGTTTGGATTTCACCAGTGCTGTGCGTGTTCCTTTGGGGAGGAGGTATAGAGCAGTGTCAAATGTTATCACACCTGTGGATAGAGAAGTTGCCCTGTGCCCACCCTGCGTAGTCACACCGCCTCTCCCAGCCCCAGAAATGGACCTTCCATTCGTGTCTGGGTCTCTCCCTCTGCCAGGATCTTGATCGCTGTCTTGAGTGCTATAGCAGCAGAGTAAAAGAACTGCCTTTTAACAGGAATTCAGAACTTAGGCCATAAGTAAGAAGCTCTGATAGTGAAATGTTGTGAAATCTGAATTCCAGGCTTGACTCTGTCTGATTTGGGGCAAGTCACTTCACAGTTCTGGGTATTTTTTTCTTTATGAGTAAAGCAGGGATAATAACAATAGCCTTCGCATGGCAGAGCTGAACCGAGGAATCCAGGAAGTTATAAACAGCCTTTGACCTCTGAAGTGCTAGCAAAGTGCTGTTGCTCAGTCACCAAGTCGCGTCTGACTCTTTTCGACACCACAGATCGCAGCTTCCCTGTCCTTCACGATCTCCTGGAGTTTGCTCAGCTTCATGTCCATTGAGTCGATGATGCCATCCAACACCTCATCCTCTGTCACTCCCTTCTCCTCCTGTCCTCAATCTTTCCCAGCATCAGGGTCTTTCCCAGTGAGTTGGCTTTTTGCATCAGGTGGCCAAAGTATTGGAGCTTTAGCATCAGTCCTCCCAATAAATATTCAGGGTTGATTTCCTTTAGGACTGACTGGTTTGATCTCCTTGCTGTCCAAAGGACTCTCAAGGGTCTTCTCCAGCGCCACAGTTCGAAAACCTCAGTTCTCCGGTGCTCAGCCTTGTCTATGGTCCAATCAAGGTGTTAGTGTTGATGTTTTTGAGGGGGACTGATAATTGCCTCTGCTCATCCCTCAGTTCTGAACCAACTGAGAAACAGAAAAATATCGGTGTTATTACTGATGAAGCTGATACTGGAAATTGGAGCTTATCACCCTGGAGAAATGAGCTGCCTAACTCTGAATGCTGGAATCGGGCAGCACTACCCCCACCCCAGCCCTCCCCAAGGAGTTCTGTGTACCATTCATCCGCCCTGGGGTGCCTTGGGCGGCGGCATCAGTGCCAAGATGGAGAGAAGTGGGTGATTCTGAGATCTCACTTGGAGGCGGAGCTGCTAAGGTTTGCTGATGGATTAGAGGTGGGTGGTGCGGGAAAGGAGGGAAACCAGGATGGCTCTTCTGTTCATAGCCTGGGGAATTGTGGGGAGGCGGTGCCATTTACAGAGATGGGGAAAAATGGGGATTAGGACAGGTTACCTGGAAGGGAGGGGACCCATTCAGCCACAGACTGCGTGACGGGCCACGGTTGAGCCCTGACCCCTATTAGATTGAGCCTTAACCCTGGCCGCTCTCTAGGTCCTTTCCCTACTGATGTCCCCAAACTCGTGCCTTTGGTGTCCAAGTGGCACTCACCCGTGGACGAGTGTCGGCTAGAGAGGGCAGGACCCTGGGAGCACCGTTCAGTGCCCTTCTGAAAGGTCAGCTATCCCTGGGCATTCCTCTGCCCAAGCCCACGTGGCCCTCACATTCTCAATGCAAGGAGCAGGCTGTGGGGACCCCAGATAGATAGGACACTGGTCTTGTTCTGCAGGAGGGCATAGCCTGGTGGGAGAGGCACGCTGCAGTTATATCCTCTTATAAAAGGCTGAGTGGTCTAAACTCAGGCTTCATGACCCCTGACCAGTGCTCCTCCTCCTCCATCAGCCTCCCACTCAGAACGATGCCCCTCTTCCCAGGACAGCATCCTCCAGGGGCTCCCCTCGCTCCCATCAGAGGGGAAGTGCAGTGACAGTCCCTGGGCCCCTTTGTGGGTTTCCCTGGTGACTCAAGTGGTGAAGAATCTGCCTGCAATGCGGGAGACCTGGGCTAAGAAGATGCCCTGGAAGAGGGCATGGCAACCCACTCCAGTATTCTTGCCTGGAGAACCCCACGGCCAGAGGAGACAGGTGGGCTACAGTCCATGGGGTCACGAAGCATCAGACACGACTGGGCACCTAAGCACGCACAGCACAGGGCACCTGTGTGACGCGGTGGGCTCACAGGACACTGAGGATTTCAGTGTGCTCTCTGCCTCATTCATTCCTCGCAAACATCCCAAGGTCACCCCCGGGAGTGTCACTCCAGGTCACCTACAGACGGTGTTCAGGAAAATATTGTCCCCTCCCTGCAGAGAGCCCAGGAGTATTGAAGGTGGCAGTGGGTGGGGGGAGGCGTGGAAAGGGGCCCCCCACGCCGTGCTGCCTGAACTCAGTCCTGCAGGGAGGGGTGCATCTCGGGCACTGAGAGCCAAGAGCAAAGGCCCTGCCCCCACAGGGGGAAGTCTGGGCAGCCTTGGCTCCTGGTCTCGGCTTCTGCCAGTTTGACCCGTGAAGGTGACAGAGGATGGCTCTGTGATTCACAATCGGAAAAAAAAACCAACCACAAGGAAACCAGAGAACCACCCGGAAGGCGAGCTGAAGGCAGAGGGGAACAAACCTCAGTTCAATACTAATCAGAGAGCTCCACCTCCCAGCTGTTCAGAGCTTGCCCAGCACAGGTTCAAATACGGAAACTGAGCCAAGATCCCAGCAAGGACTGAAAAATGCAACCGACTCTTGCTCCGCCCGTAAGATGGTTAATGCTGTACTTATTCAGTATTATTTTTAGTGAATAAAATAATGTCATCTATTGAGAGTTTACTCCAGGCACCAGTCTAAATCCACTTATGCTTCAGCTTATTGGATTCCCTCATCAACTCCAGGGCCATTATTATCCTCATATTACTGAAGTGAACTAGAGAAAATAAGTACACAGCTAGGAAGGGGGAGGTGAGAATTGAACCAGGTTTTCCCATGCAAAACTCACACTGGTTTAATTATTGTCAATTCATACTATATTTTGGTGTCAATAAAGTAAAATCTCCTTGTCATCTTTTCATCACTATTTGTCCATAATTTTCTTGGCTGTTTGCAAGCAATTAGTTTTCCAAATGAAGTTTACATTCCCACTACTCTTTTCCTTGGAATTACCTTATGTTTATTAATTATAGGAGAGACAATTGACATCTTTACATTTAGGACTTTCTAGAAATATGATTATATCTCTATTTATTCAGATATTCTTTCTTTTTCCCTGTCGTGAAGTATTAATAGATTTCTTTCTAGAGGTCTTGCAATGTTTCTTGTAAAGCAAATTCCTAATGGGTTTTCAGCTTCCTATTATAAGCAAAATCCTTTTTCAAATAACACTTTGAAATGAAACAATGAAAACAATTTTTACCTAATTTTCATATCTACATCTTTTAGCAAACTTTTTTTACCAGCGTCGCTCATTGCTATCCAGGCATAGTTGTTTGGATTTTTCAACTTAGAAAAATCACATCATCAGCAAATTGTTACCATTTTTGCCTTCCTTTCCAATGGTTTTCATCTCTATTTGTGTTTTCTTGTTCTTGGGACCACCTGGAGCAGTCCTCTCATGCGCTGAGACTGGAACCAAGTCCTGGCAAGTTTAGAGCCTAACGCCCTCGTTCATATTCTTTACATTTCATATTTTGCGAGTGCCGTCACAAACACTAACTCATTTGATTTTCACAACAATCATTTTGTCAATGAAAAGCTGTGTGCCAAGCACCTCCTCTGTACCAGGTGACCCAACGCATGTGTTTCTTGTCTCCATGGCGTGCACAGCATGAACCCAGGAAGTAAACAAGTACACACATTAGTTAAACAATCACAAGTAAAGAAAACACAGGCCAGAAAAAGCGTAGAGCATCATCACCTCCAATTTACAGGTGAGGAATCAAGGCCCAGAATGGGGCTATGATTTGCACAAGGTCACGTGGCAAATTGGTGGCCCGGCTGAGATGCAAATGCTTTTTTGCCCCTTGAGGCTAGGGCCAGCCTCCCAGCTTTCTCCAGCCTGTGCTGGTGGTCCTTCCTGGGCCCGGAGGGCCAGCTGTCCTGCAGGCAGCGCCAGTGTCCAGCTGAGGGCCGAGGAGAGAGCTCTCTGCTTTCTCTGCCAGCCAGCCAGCCAGGGAGGTGAGCACTGCCTTGGCAGAGCTTCCATGGAGACCCTTGAGCCCCGCAGCTCTTGCTACTCTCTGGGCACCTCCTGCCCTCAGAGTTTGCCCTGCTGGGGAGTCCTGCTTCCCTTCCTAGAAGGCTCTGCCCGGGAAGTGAGGTCTGGCTGTAGACTGGGACCTGGCTCCAGGACATGTGGCTTCCGGCCCAGCTGAGAACCGAGGCCAATGCCAGGTCTTGTAAAGTGGGAATGAGTGTGGCCGTTGGCAAGGAGGCTACACTCATCTGCAGGTTTCCAGGGACTCCACGGTGGCTCAGACAGGGGGGATGGAATAGAACCATCTATGGCTCCGCCTCCAAGACCAATCCTGAAGTTCCCACCTTTGACCCTCCTCCATCTGGCCCAGCCACACTTCACCCTTCGCGGCCTTCACGTTCAAGGCCAAAAGGCGCTATTGCGAGTTCTCCATTTGCCTTCCTAGCTCACACCCTCTGTGCGTTTGCTCACTCTCCTGCCTCCAGTACTAACTTTGTCCCCCTCTCGCCCTGCCCCAACCCTTTGTCCACATGACCAGATCCTCTCCATCCCATGCACCCCAGCCCACATGTCTCCTCCATAAAGCCTCCTGCACCCACCCACCGCCCTGTTGGAAGTGAACTTGCTTCCCCTGAACGCCCGGTCAGACAACTAGGTATTCTGATCGACGGAGTTGGTAGACCTCTCAGAGCCTCAGCTTCTCTCTTTACAGAACTGGGATGCTAGTCCAGTTACCTGGGAGAATCACAGGCTCAGAGGATACAGTAGAGACTCACGCAGCGCTTGCTACCTGCCAAGCACCACGCGAGGTGCTTTGCAAAGGTGGCGCTCTTCTTGTTCCTGGCCTACGAAGAGAGAATCAAGGCCCAGGGAAGTGAAGGAGCAAGCCCAAGGCCTAATCAGCAGCCAGGGCGAGACTACGTGAGGGTAGTCTGGCTCCAGGTCCCTGCTCTGAATCACTGTGGGGTAAGCAATTAGCGTGTGTGTGTGCATGTGTGTGTGTCTATGTGTGTATGTGTATATATGTGTGCCTGTGGGTACCATTTACTTTCACTGCTCCTCTCTGCCCCTCTGATCGGCCCCTCCTACTTTGTTTATATAATTCTTGTGCTCACGGCTTATCTTCTTACCTAACTGTGAGCTTCTGAGTTGGGGGGTAGGGGCTGGCTCTCCCCCAAGTCTGAATCTCCAGGCCCACCCCCAGGAGCCCTGACCACCTCCCCTTGCTTAGATTTTCCTTTCCATCTTTCTGAGATGATCCCACAATATCTGTATTTGTCTGTTTCTCTGTCCCTCCCACTGGTATCTAAGCTCTGTGAGTAAAGGGTTCCTGTTCATGGAGGGGTTCAGCGCAGAGCTTTTTACCCAGCCACGTGCTCCCTGATCACCTGGGGATCTTCTATAAAGCAGATTCCGATGGAGTAAGGCCAGGACTGGGCCTGAGAATCTGAGTTTCTAACAAGCTCCGGTGATGCTGGCATGACCAGTCCCCGTGCCCTGAGCAGCCAGGTCCTGGGGCCGCGGTTGTCAGCCACATGGAATCAGACGCTCTGGGGCGGGGCCCAGTGGCGTGCGTATTAATGGGTGATTCGGAGACATGCTCGACCGTGCGAACCTCTGCTCCAGAGCTGTGTTAAGGGCACCAGCCCTGGAGCCAGCGCTGCCTCGATTCAAACGCTAGGGCGACTCTGCTTCCCTGCACCTTGTCTGTCCTGCTGTGTAACGGGGATGATGGGGCTTCCCTGGTGACTCAGTGGCAAAGAACTCACCTGCCGGTGCAGGAGATGCAGGAGATATGGGCTTGATCCTCGGCTCGGGGAGATCCCCTGGAGAAGGAAATGGCAACCCACTCCAGTATTTCTGCCTAGAGAACCCCATGGACAGAGGAGCCTGGTGGGCTACAGTCCACGGGGTCATGAAGAGTCAGGCGCAACTGCGCAACTGAGCAAGGCAACAATGGGGATGCTAGCAGTCTCTCTCTCGTGGGACTGTTTGAAGATGGAGTGAGTTAGCACATGCTTGCTGTCGCCACTCTGGTGATTTGTCCAATGAGTGACTGGGTGTCAGCCAGAAGCTGTCAACAGGAGGTGATGGGAGTCGCAACTGAAGGTCGTGCCAGGCTGGGCATGACTTTCCGGGCCAGCTGTCTCGCTGGCTGACAAGTATTCCTGTTGCACTGACTCCCAGGCTCCAGCAAGATTACAGGGTTGACCTAAGCACCAAGCCACACCTGCTCCGTGGCATTTGCTGAAGCGTTGGCCACACAGAGGGAATACCTGTCATTTCTTGTGGCAACAAAGTCACTGGTGCTGCTCATCACTGCGGTTTGTTGCCTACACACTCTCGAAGGAAGTGGTAAATTTCAAAGAAGCAAGATGGAAGTGTTTTTCTCCATTCAGATCCGTGGATCTCAGTCAGAGCCCTTTAAAAGAGGCTGGAGCCCAGGGGTAGAGCCTGGAGGGGTGATGCCTGAGAGAGCTGCGTCTATGGGTGGAGGGAGACAGAACCTCACCAGGGCCCTTTGGCTTTGCCAGTCCGCTCTCTGCACCACCCGGTCTGACCATTGGTGCTCCCATCCCCTGTTTCACCCCACTTCCTCCACTGACTTCTCAACATGATCTGAGCTCCCTTTGGGAAGGTCTCTTTGGGGAGAATGGGCTCATGGAGAAAGTCCCCTCCCAGAGTCTGCATCCCCTGGGTTTGCACCAGTTGCCTCCCCCCAATGTCAAGGCCAGCAGCGCCTGGAGGGAGGTGTGGATAGGGCAGGGAGGGCCTCCCAGGGCTGAGATCCAAAGGACGAACAGGAGGCAACAAGATGGGAGAGTATCAACCAGGGTCGGGAGCAGCTGTGCAGAGAAGAGGTGAGTTATGCGGGCTCCTGTGGCCACGTATGGATGCGAGAGTTGGACTGTGAGGAAGGCTGAGCGCCGAAGAATTGATGCTTTTGAACTGTGGTGTTGGAGAAGACTCTTGAGAGTCCCTTGGACTGCAAGGAGATCCAACCAGTCCATTCTGAAGGAGATCAACCCTGGGATTTCTTTGGAAGGAATGATTCTAAAGCTGAAACTCCAGTACTTTGGCCACCGCATACGAAGAGTTGACTCATTGGAAAAAGACTCTGATACTGGGAGGGATTGGGGGCAGGAGGAGAAGGGGACGACCGAGGATGAGATGGCTGGATGGCATCACGGACTCGATAGACGTGAGTCTGAGTGAACTCTAGGAGTTGGTGATGGACAGGGAGGCCTGGCGTGCTGCGATTCATGGGGTCGCAAAGAGTCGGACACGACTGAGCAACTGAACTGAACTGAACTGATGCAGGCTCCAGGATCAGGTTGGTTTCAGATCCTGGGGGGTCTCACTGACTAGTTGTACAAATATGATAAGCCCCTCACACTCTGAGCCTCGATTTCCTGAAAATCAGGGTAATAAGCATACCTACTTCACAGGAGTGCCACGAAGATTTAATGGAGTGAAAGGTATAAAACTCAGCATGATGCCTGGCCCCTAGTAAAGGCTCTGCACCCCACTCCAGTACTCTTGCCTGGAAAATCCCATGGACGGAGGAGCCTTTGGGCTGCAGTCCATGGGGTCGCTAAGAGTCGGACGCGACTGAGCGACTTCATTTTCACTTTTCACTTTCATGCATTGGAGAAGGAAATGGCAACCCACTCCGGTGTTCTTGCCTTGAGAATCCCAGGGACGGGAGAGCCTGGTGGGCTGCCGTCTATGGTGTCACACAGAGTCAGAAACGACGGAAGCGACTTAGCAGCAGCAGCAGCAGCAGTAAAGGCTCTGATTCAGCCCTTTAGCTTTTTCTTTCTTTTTTTGGCTGCCCCTTGACCATGCATGGTCTCAGTGCCTCAGCCAGGGATTGAACACACGCCTCCTGCATTGGGAACACAGAGTCTTAACCACTGAACCACCAGGGAAGTCCCCAGCCCTTCAGCTTTTAGTGAGTGTAGACACAAATGAACACATCCGTAAAAGCAGCTCACGAGAAGGTCTGGCCACAGCATAAACTGAAGGGTGTGTGGAAAGTTCTACTGGATCGCCCAGCAGTGGTTGAACCTGAGCCACATATCAGAATCATCCAGGTGCCCGGGGCATACCTCATATCAGTTAAGTAACCATGTTCTCTGAAGGTCCATCACAGCACCCATAGCATTTAAAGCTCCCTACTTTATCCCAGTATCCAGGCAGGACCCAGAGCTACTGTTTTGGAGGGAGGCTTCTTTACTGTCTGCCGTGGCTGGAGAAGGCTTCTAGAGCTGTTGGTGATTGAAGGCACCCTCCAGGAACAGATCAAAAAACTAAAATCATGGCATCTGGTCCCATCACTTCATGGTAAATAGGTGGGGAAATAATGGAAACAGCGACAGGTTGTTTTCTGGGGCTCCAAAATCACTGTGGACGATGACTGCAGCCATGAAATTAAAAGAGGCTTGCTCCTTGGAAGAAAAGTTATGACCAACCAAGACGGCATATTAAAAAACAGGCACATCACTTTGAGGGTAGAGTCAAAGCTATGATTTTCCCAGTAGCCAGGTAGTGATGTGAGAGTTGGACCATAAAGAAAGCTGAGCACCGAAGAATTGATGCTTTCAAACGGTGGTATTGGAGAAGACTCTTGAGAGTCCCTTGGACTGTAAGGAGATCCAACCAGTCCACCCTAAAGGAAATCAGTCCTGAATATTCATTGGAGGGACTGATGCTGAAGCTGAAACTCCAATAATTTGGCTACCTGATGTGAAGAACTGACTCATTGGAAAAGACCCTGATTCTGGGAAAGATTCTGGGAAAGACTGAAGGCAGGAGGAGAAGGAGATGAGAGGGTTGGATGGCATCACCGACTCAATGGACATGAGTTAGAGCAAGTTCCAGGAGTTGGTGAGGGACAGAGAAGCCTGGTGTGCTGCAGTCCATGGGGCTGCAGAGTCAGACACGACTGAGTGGCTGAACAACAACAACAACAACCCGGAACAGAGAAGATTGAAATACACAGAAAAGACCAGAGAAGGAATTCCGGACTTTGGGGAGAGGCTGAGAAAAATCTTAGAGACTGGGGTGTGGCATGGCATTTGGAAAGTGAGATATTTCCTTCTTTCTTTGGCTGCACTCTGTGGTCGGTCAGGGATGCAACCCGTGTCCCCTGCAGTGGAAGCACAGAATCCTAATCACCGGACTGCCAGGCAAGACCAGGGGAAACGAGGTAAATGAAGGAGACTGGACTGGCTGGGGGAGAGGCTCACACAGCTGGGGGGCTGAACACAAAACTGGTATCAATTGCTGAGGAGGCCTGAGGAGGCAGAGAGGCCTTGGTCTGAGTAGACTGGAAATATTGTTGCAAGTGGATGGATTTGGAAAAACTCATCTGACCTGGGGCTGCCTCATTGGGAAGAACAGAGATAAAAAGGAGTATCACCTTAACAAGCCAACTTCTGCTGATTGGAGTAGCTGTTGAGAACACTGTGTTGAGAAGGATTCTGAGCCTGCATCTGAGAGTGGCAATTGATCAGCAATGGTGAGCAAGCCTGTGGTGCCCATCACGGTAGCACAGATGCCAGGCACTTCCTAGCCTGGCTGGGAGGGGCTGTGGGGGCAGCAAGGGCAGACAGTAGGGGTTGGTTTTTATTTTTCTTCTGTGGTACCTCCGCTGAAGTTGCTTCAAGACGAGGACCTTCCTGACATGGTGGAAATTAAGGAGCCAGCCAGGGGAAGGGAGGTAGGTCTGAACTGGGTAAATTACAAAATAGGAAGAGGTAGGGTCAGGAAAAATGGAGGGCTGGGCTTAGAGATTCCTAAGATTCTCCTTCTAGTTCTGATATTCCGTAGAGAAAAATTTCCCAAAATGCCTTTGAGAGATTGTGAGATTCCCGTCACCGGAGGCATTCAAGGAAAAAGCTAGAAGACCAGTGGACTGGACTGCAGAGAGAGCCACATTTCAAACAAGGGCTGGCTGAGAGAACCTCTTAGGGGGTCCCAACGCAGTGGTTCGGCATACAGCCAACAGCTGACCAGGAGACTGGAAACTGGCCTGTTCCTGGAGGCAAGAGCAAGGATTGCAGAGGACTGGATCTGTGCCTCAGAGTCCCAGAGAACAGAGATTGGGACCCAGAGGGAGAGGAGTGGGCAAGGAGGGGGCTCCAGGAGCCCAGAGCCTAAAATAAAGAATGCTGACTACACATTGGGTTCACCCAGCTGTCCCAGGCATGGGACCCACCCGTGAGCCAGTGGCCTTCCTGAGTTTCTTTCCTCTGAGCCAGCCTTGGCCTTGGAGCGCTCTGGGCCCTGGGCTAATCTCTCTGAAGTCTCTCTTCTGAACAAGAGGCTTGTAGACTCTTGTCCTCTCTCTCCTCTGCTGTTCCAACAGACATCTCGCCTGGAATGGCCAGCTCTGCTGTGACCAGCCCTGTTTGCAGGGGGCTGGACAGGAGAGGAAGTGCTGTCTTTGGGCCTGGAAGGTCACCATGCCCATCCATTCTGCTGCGTACTTGGAGAGGCCAAGGTGATGACCCAGCATCACCACGTGCTGCTGCGTGCACACTTTGAGCCATGGGCTCAGGATGCATCCCCAGGAAGTGGCCTTGCTCTGATTCCCCCGGGACGGTACAGGGCAGCCTCTAAGAGCCAGCGTGGATACAGAGCCGTCTCAAGACAGACATGGCTGCACACGACCAATTCTCCTCCCGTTTGTGGCAAACATGAATCTGAAATACACACATGTGGGTTCAGCTCTTGATTTCACAAAGCAGCTTGCACTTTCAGTATTTTCTAAAATAAGGCACAGTGTAGTGCCACTGCTGTGCATCCGTAACACGGATAAGTGTTCTGGTTAAAGAATAAAATGCACATGTATTTATGCACAGATGATCTCTGGGAGGGTGTTCAAAAGCCAAATATACATGGTGGATTTCTTAGGAGGGGAACCGGGTGGCTGAAGGACAGGGTGAGAAGAGAGACCGGTCTCTCGTCACATAACTTACATAACTTTTTGAATCTTGGACCATGGGCATGAATGGCTGTTCAAAATTAAATCAAGCGTAGGTCAGACTCTCTGGGGTGAAGATGGAAGCCTTGAGCACACTGCTTAGCCTCTGTCTGTGCCTCAGTGTCTTCTTCTGTGACACCTGGCCCGGAGCGGGTTGTGAGAACTCACGAGAAAGCACGGTCAGGGATGCCCGGCAGACAGGACGTCTGTGAAGACGCTGCGCTGTGGTCACCATTGGTTAGCGTGGAACCATTCCCATGGGGTTAGCGGGGAAGTTTCTAACAAGGAGACTGAGTCTCAGAAAGATTAAGTGACCCAGCTGAAGTACCCGTGTCAGGAGCCCGTTCTGGATGTGAGATCCAATGAGACGCTGTCCCTTCCCGCATTGGAGGGTGCAGTGGGGACAACTGTACCCAGGGCAGGGCATAGGAGGACCGATACCCCTACAAAGGGCTGTGCAAATGCAGAGAGGGGGCCGTGGATCCTGCCTGAGGAAGGGATGGGCACACGGGAAGATGAGGGGGCAGAGCTGAGGGCTGGGTGCATGGATAGGCACGCCAGGTGGAGGGCACAGCATGTGCAAAGGCTCAGAGGTGCTAATCAGCAGCAGGTGAAGGAAAGCAGAGAAGTTGAGTGAGAAAGAAAACAGCAGAAAACAAAAAGAGATGACTGGGGAGACGGCGAATTAGTGCAAAGAAGTAGGACAGGAGGAAGCAAACAGGAGTGGGAGACCAGCGTGAAGCCAACGAGAGGGGAGGCCGAGCCAGGGTGGAAAGAGGAGAAGATTGTCTCTCATCTCCAATCTTCTCTGCCTTCACCTTCCATCCATGTGATAAGGAGTAGGCGTTTCCTGTTACAGACACACGCAGACACGCACACACACACACACACACACTCACACATACATTCATACATGCACAGAAGCACACTCAGTCTTCATGCTTCCCTTGTCTGGGGTGCAGGAGACAGTCACAATTGGGCACCGATTTTATTGAAGCAAATGTGAGAACATCAACACATGGACGGATGAAGCTCAGAAACCAACGTCTTCTCGTCTGTGGGGCCGTGTGGACCACTTTGTGTAAACCACAGTACCCCTCCTCCACAGCCCCTTCCTCCTCCGTATCGATCATCTTCTGACCTTCTGATAATTTACGTAGTTGTTTATCATCTGTCTGCACCAAAATGAACACTCCATGAGGGTGGGGTTTGTTTTGTTCTCCAGTTCATCCCTAAGACCTGGAACCATGCCTTGGACACAGTAAATGTTCAAATAGCAACATTTATCATGGTTGGGCAGTTATCTGCTTGTCAATTCTCACGCATACTTTATTTTACTAATTGTCTCAATCCCACCCTTTGAGGTGGGGATTCTGATTTCCATTTTATGGAAGAGGAAGGTTAAGAGGGATCCAGTAAGTTACCAAGATTTGAATCCAGCTCCTCGGGTTCAGTCAAACCTTGAAAAACGTCTGAGTGCCTTCCGAGCCCCTCTGAAGCAGGGAAGGGGCAGCCGAGCTTCCAGCACCCCACTCAAGCTGGGCGCAGAGGCCTGCAGCTGGCTGGCCTACGGGCCTGCGGAGCTTAGTCACTTCCACCAGGGACCCCTTCCCTTGGCACCAGCACCCCCTTTCACAGTGGAGGCAGCAGCCCACCAGATTATCATGCGGGCTTTGGGCCCAGAGTGTGGAATGCTACTTCTCACTGTTGGCTGTATGCCCGAAGCCCCGCTCTCCCCTAAAGGGGAAAACAGGTCATTAGGTATAAATAAAATGACTGAGTACAGTGTCTGACACGCGTTGGTAGCTGCCTTAGTCAGGATCCCACAGGAAGCAGAGGCCCAATCAAGGGTTTAACTGAAGAGAATTGAAGAGGCTCTTTACAGAAGGGTCACTGCTGCTGTAACAAATCACTGCATGTGCTTACCCCTTACAGCAATACAGGGCTTCCCTGCTGGCTCGGTGGCGCAGAATCCACCTGTCAGTGCGGGAGACATGGGCTCCATCCCTGGTCCAGAAAGATCCCACGTGCCACGGGGCAGCTAAGCCCGCATGCCACAACTATCGATCTTGTGCTCTAGAACCTGGGAGCTGCAACGACTGAGCCCACTCACTGCACCCCCGAGTCCTTGAGCCTGTGCTCTATACCAGGAGAAGCCGCCACAGCGAGAAACCAGCACCCAGAGCTGGAGCGTATCCCCAGCTCGCTGCAGCTACAGAAAAGCCTGTGCAGCGAAGACCCAGCACAGCCAAGGATAACTAACTAACGAACTAAAAGATACTCTTTATAAAGCACAAATTTACTCTCTGATCCCGGTAGTCAGGAGTCCAAAATGCTGGTTTCTTCTGGAGGCCCTGTGGAGGTTCAATTTCTTGTCTCTCCCAGCTTCTAGAGGCTGAGGGCATTTTCCCAGCTCCTGGCCACACCATTCCGATCTCTACTCCCATCATCAAATCACCTTGCCCCTCAGCCTTCCTCTTATGAGAACCCTAATGATGACATCATTGCACCTGCCCGAAAACCCAGTAATAATCTCCCCATCTCAAGACCCCTGATTTAATCACACCTGCAAAGTCCTTCTTGCCATATAAGGTAATATATTCACAGGGTCCGGGGATTAAGGCATGGCCATCTTGGGGACCATGATTCAGCCCATCACATGTAGAAGTGGATGGAGAGGCAGCCAGTGATTAGCATCTACAGGGAGCTCTTACCATCCCTAGGCCGGAAGCAGGAGAAGGGGAAATGAAAACTGACCTTTTCTCCTGCCAGTGCCTCTCGTTGGCTGAAGCCCAACCAGAGGCAGAGGCTCAGGGCAGGGTAGGGAGGAGATGGGGGTGAAGAGATGGAAAACCAGCAGCAAAACGTACTGGAGTTGTCTGAGATATGCCTGGTGTTCTGAAGAGGGGCCCGAGGTCTGGGTTGCCTGCCTCTGTGCTCACCTCCCCCTCCAGGAAAAGCACAGCCTCCCACACCATCCCAGCACCCTGGGTGGAAAGTCTATTCTCCCCAAGCCACACTGTTAGGATTTGGGGCAAAAGAGCTGCTGGGGAAATTCAAAGCAAAACAGCCAGCAAACTCTTCAAAGCCCATCCCTGCAACAAAAGACCGAGGGAAGAAAAAGGCGCAGGCCAGCAGGCAGCCGGTTAAGCAGACGCCACGGCTGCCTGAGCAGCAATTAGAGCCTCACAGCCTCTCTGATCTTACACAGAACCCCTCACAGGCCCTTAAACAAATCCCTCTGGCGAGCTGGAGGCTGAGCAGTGAGGGACGGGGAGCCCAGAGCCAGGAATCTGGAGACTATGCTCTTGACTCACTATTTGACCTTGAACATGTGCTCATTATCCTCTGTGCACCTCGGTTTCCTCATCTGTACAATGGGGGCAAGGGACTCAGTAACTCAGGACAGATTCTCTAGAAGCAGAGACTGAGATGAGGATTCTTGTGCAAGTGGTGTACAGGGGGAAAACTGGAGGGGAGTAAAGCAAACAGGACGGGCTGGAGAAGAAGCTAAGTGACGCTGTGGGTTCAGTTGAAGTCTGGATTCAGTCTGATACCAGAGACGTCTCAAGAACACTACAGACTTGTTCCCCTTGAGACAGAGGTAGGGCCTTTGTATCCATGTTGGGGGAGGCGCGTGCCTCCATCCTTCCCTTAAAAGAGGAGAGCAAATAGTAACCCCCAGGGATGTCCACATTCTCGTTGTCACAACCTGTGAGTACGTTACCTTCTAGGTTGAAAAAAAGTAGAGGGGGAAGACTGCAATTAAGGACGCTGAGACGGGGAGATTATTCTTGGCTAACTGAGTGGCCCAGTGTTATCACATGGGTCCTTATAAGAGGCCTAAGAGGGTCAGTATGGATGTGAGAGTTGGACTGTGAAGAAGGCTGATCGCCGAAGAATTGATGCTTTTGAACTGTGGTGTTGGAGAAGACTCTTGAGAGTCCCTTGGACTACAAGGAGATCCAACCAGTCCATTCTGAAGGAGATCAACCCTAGGATTTCTTTGGAAGGAATGATGCTAAAGCTGAAACTCCAGTACTTTGGCCACCTCATGCGAAGAGTTGACTCATTGGAAAAGACTCTGATGCTGGGAGGGATTGGGGGCAGGAGGAGA
>SJYT01011194.1:357798-401737 GCA_006410635.1 Cephalophus harveyi
GGTGATGAACAGGGAGGCCTGGCGTGCTGCGATTCATGGGGTCGCAAAGAGTCGGACACGACTGAGCGACTGAACTGAACTGAAGAGGGTCAGAGTCAGTAGTGGGAGAGGTGACGTTAGGTGTGAGAGACAGCAATGACGTGCAGAAGGGGCCACAAGCCAAGGAACGCAGGCAGCCTCTGGACGCTGCCAGAGGCAAGGAAACAGAGTCTCCTCCAAGGCGGCTGGGAGGAGCTCAGCTCTGATGCCACCTTGATTTTCGACTTTTAACCTCCAAAATGGTATGGTTTCAAGCCACTTTGGAAAAACAGCGGTAGGAAACAAACACGCCTGCCGTGGCACGGTGGCCACGCAGCTTGTCCGAGGCCCAGGGGTCCTGTCCCAGCTCTGTGCAGGGGCTGCCCCTGCCTGCACTTAATGAGCGGGTGACACAAGAGATCCCCTGGGGTCCTCTTGCCAGTTCCAAGTGCCCCACCTCCCACTCCCAGCCTCTGTGAGCTTTGGCTTCTAGCAGTCCTCAGGCCTGGAGCCCCTTTGACCTCGGTTGCAGAGGTTGCAGAGCGCGGGTTGCTGGGGTGACCCTCAGCCTTGCCTCAAGTCTGACCAGCTCGGAGGCGTGATGTACACTGGGCAGCACCTCGGCTCCCCTCCCCCACACCGCCCTGCCCCTCCCCCATTCCCCTGGTTCCCTGGAGCCCGACCCTGATGGACTCATTGCACAGAAATGGGGAGGATGACGATTCTCATTTTACAGACAAAGAAACTGAGGCTCTGACCGCTCCTGACCACAGAGGTTATTAAGCCAGAATCAGAATCCACACACAGGAGATAATGCTTTCATCCATGGACCCTACCACTTTGAAAAGGTACCCTTCCCCCTGGGGTCCGTGGGGAGCTTCTCTAGCCCTTGGGATTAATCGCCTGCATTTCCTGGGGGCAGGAGTGAGTGGGAGCAGACAGCTGGACTCTGTTGGTGTCTTACCCTTCTGGGCCCAGCCTGGGTCCCCACAGTGGGACAGTGTGGAAGGAGAAGGTCTAGACCCTGAAACCGGGGTTTCAAAGCCATGGCTGTGTGACGCCATCGACTGCTGAAACTCACACAGTCTTCAGATAGATTCTCGGACAAATCCTAGCAGAGGATTTATCCCTGGCAGATAATTTACCTCCCCTTCCTTTTTCCTCTGTGCGAGAGGCTCATAGTTCTGTGACTTTCATCCTAGTCCAGGATGAAAGGAGTAACAGATGGGAAGTGGCTAGGACAGAGACTGGCATGGTGTGGGGTAGGGGGGGCAGGGGGGCTCCTTCCCTGCTTAGCTAATCTTGCTGAGCCTCAGCTTCTTCACTCGTGAAATGGGGGTAACAGCATCTGCAGCGCAGTTGCTGTGGAGAGAGACTCACCATCCGGAGAAGTTGCTGCGGATGTTCAGGAGTATGGCTGCTGGGGCCCCAGTGCTGGGTGACCAGGGACTAGTCACTTCTGTCTGTGTCTCTGCTTATCCCCTGGTTAGTAAGAACCATGTGAGTGTGCAGATGAGACGTGCAGAAGGGCACCCAGCACACAGTAGGTGCCCTTGTCGTGACCTAAGCAGAGGGCTCAGCTGGCACCTAGCACATGATAAGTGCTCAGTCGTATTATCGGTGCTGCCTGGCCCCTGGGGTGAACGTCGCCTCCTTACACTTCCAACAGCTCTCTGGCTTCAGCCTCCGAGGCCCAGGGCCCCAGCAGACTGGTCAGGTCAGATAGATGGAGATGATTTTGAGAGAAACGTGGACACTTCTTGTCCCCTCCACCTTCTCAGGGCCTTTTCATGCCTCCAGCTCTCACCCCAAACACATCCCCTCCACCTCTTTTTCCCCAACCCAAGGGCTCATCCTTCGCCCTCCGGCTCCCCACCCACCACCAGCTAGTCCACGCTGACTCACAACGGAGCCGGGCCGAAGCTGTGATGCCCGCGTAGGTGTGCTAGCCTTCCAGAGTCTCTCACCTTCTCAGAGCTCCTGCGGCATGGGACCCGCCTCCTCTGAAAGTCTGCCCACCCCCGGGGCGCTCCGGGGTGCTGCGCTTTCTCCCCAGAGCAACCTCTAACGTGGCAGCTGGGTCCACGAGGTCCCAGGGATGTCGGGCGGACACCCCCGCTGCTCCCACAACTCCGGGCGTTTGCACTGGTGCATTCCTGCCTGAATGGGAGAAAAGCAGCCTAGGTATCTATCTGACTCCTCTGGTACGGAAAACAAAGCTTCAGGGCTTTTGCTTTTCTTTTTCTGGATGAACAGGCCTGGATTGCGGGACCAACCTTTCTCCCTTCTTGGGGCTCAAAAGGCCAGGACAGACAGGGCAGCCCAGAGAAGGGATCCCCTTTGGCCCTCCGCCTTCTCAGCAGCATGCTGGCCTCCCATCAGGAGCTCTAGAAGATTCTAGACCAGAATCCCTGCATCACCTCCCATCACACCCAGGAACTCAGCTGGGGACTGGGCCAGTCTGAGGGCGCTAGGCCAGTCTGAGGGCGCTAGGCCAATCCATGTTCTAGGCAAAACCGAAATGGGGCAGGGGAGGATCTGAGTCTGAACCTGAACCACCTCCTTTGTTAAATGAAACGAACCTAGAAAACTAGCAGAGTGGAAAAACAAAACCCTCCAATTCCACCTGCAGAGGATTCCTGCGTGCTGGTTGGTGGAGTTCCAGTGATGTGGTCGGTACTGATGGTCTTGGCTCCGGCAGTACCTGGGCTCAGGGATGAAGCCACACATTCCCACCCCTGGAACTGTCACAGCCGGGTGGGAAGGAGAGACTGAGGGGGTGCGGTGGAGGCCAAACAACGCCCAGGGTACAAAGAACGCGGTGAGGTCTGGCTGAAGAGGTCAGGGCCTCTGCTGGGAGCAGCGCCCCAACACAGCACGCCTGCCCCCACACGGGCCGCTCTGCACCGGAGCCTCTGCTGGCTCCTCTGACGACAGGCGGGGCCTTCTTATCCTGCCCGCTTCTGCCCCCAGAAGCAGCTCCAGCATCGCTGGCTTAGTCTCCCCTCTACTAGACCCTGCTTCCCCCATCAGGCACCCTCCGCTTCCCTCCTCACACACTCCACATCCCCCCTGTATCCCCTGCTCTTACTTAAGTGCCCCCTCTGGTCCCCCCACGGCCACCACCACCCTCCTCCCCTCGTCCCCTCACCAGCCAATAGAATCCCTGAAAGCAATGCTGATGACTAGGGGAAAGGCTACCCACTCCAGTATTCTGGCCTGGAGAATTCCATGGACTGTATAGTCCATGGGGTTGCAAAGAGTCAGACACGATTGAGCGGTTTTCACTCACATAGATATCTTAGCCTGATTTCAAATCGAAAGAAGCTTGGCTTTATTAAGGGTTAAACGGCTCAGGAGTTTTTAAGCTCAAACACAAGACTTCAAAGGCATTCCATGCTAATGAGATTAAATGAGATAATGTGTGGAGCTCCACGCTCTCCCTGTGCAGACAGAGGCTGCTTTGGATAAAGCCCTCGGACCACGACCAACCAACCGGGGTCCTGGCTCTCCTTTGTTGTCAGGGCACTTTGGATGAGATGTATGATGCTGGGGAACACAGCAGACATGGGAGCCCAGTCATCTGGCACCTTCAGGCACAAGAGTGTACAGAGGGACATGCGAGCGTCCGACGGAGAGGTGAGGAGAGCAGGGAGGCTGATGTGAGAGCCGTCTGACCAATCCTGCTGAGTCTGTCTCCCTCGGCGTCTCACTTAGCTGCTGTCTGGCTGCCACGGTCATGCTGGACTTAGGAGGTCACTGTGGTCAGCACGGTTCCCTCTGGCTTGGCCAGAGCCCTTTTCCCTTAGACTTGCTGTCATTTCCAAAATGATTTTGTAGGAAGAACAAGGTGAAAAGCTGATTATGTCTGTATGCTTGATAGTTATTCCTTAAGTCCAGCTTTCTGGTTCCAAGAGACCCCCAAGGAATCAGCAAAGACGCCTTTGAACCTCCGATGCTCCCACTAAGATAACCACAAAGGCCCATTTGGGCACACAAACATTCTTCTGGACATTGTCTACTAAGAAGAGTCAGCCACGGTCCACGGGCATCAAGCAGGGGACAGGCACTTCCAAACCCTGAGCTCACACGCTGCCCAGGGCACTGTGCTAGGGGCTTCGGTTCATGAATTCACTCATTCCCTGTAACAACCTCAGTCGCAAGGCCAGCTACACAAGGCCCTGGCCTAAGGGCACAGAGCTGGAAAGAATGACTCCAGCTGTGGAATGTCTTCTGGGCTGAAAGCTAATCCATATTGTATATGTGGTTTGGACCCTCTCAAACCAGCGGTAAAACGTTAGGTACTTTCATTGTCCCCATTTTACAGATGAGGAAAGTGAAGCTCAGGGAGGGGAAGGGATCCAGCTAAGATCCCCCAGATGGCCGGAGTCAGCATTCTGCGACTGGAGACGCTACTTCCCTTTATCCTCCTGGACTTCTTGAGGAGGAAATGGGCAAATTTGGCAGCTCCTAACTTTCTGAGAGCTTTGCGCGACTATCGTCACTTCAGAGATTTACAAGGGCTCACGCTCAGACTAGGCAAGAAGCAGGGGGCTTTGTCCGGGGCCCAGAGCCCAGCTTGGCCAGTGGCCCAGTCGAGTCACAGGTCCTTCCCTTGGACTCAGCTGGAGCAGGAACATTGGATGCCGAGGTCCTGTAAGCCTCTGCAGGTCTCCCTCCCCCGCTTCCCCTCCTCGGCTTCCTGCCTGACCTGGGCCACCCCTGGGTCTTGGGCAGCTCTCCCTCCAGGCTGGCAGGCTCTCTGCTGTCCTCCCAGCAGGGTGGTCAGGCAAAATAGGGCCAACACAGCTTCTGGCCCCAGGACTAGAAGCTGATTTTAATCCCAGGTCTACCGCACACAGCCTGTGTGACCTCAGATATGCTAACTCACCCCTCTGAGCCCGTTTACCCCCACGCGGTGATTAACAGTAACTCTCTACTCCAAAAGATGATGTAAAACTTTCATCACTTCCACCTCTTCTATTTTTTTTTCCCCCATTTTCAGGGAACAGTATTTATATAGCACTTACTTTGTGCCAGGCACTGTTGTAAGTACTTGTATTCCTAATTTAAACCTCATCAAAATCCCATAAGGAAGTTACTGTTACTCTCTTACTTTACAGAAAAGGCTTCTGAGGCACAGAGAGGTTAAGAAACCTGCCAAAGGTCACACAGCCTTTGTTGAGGAAATATGATTGACGTCTAACATTACATGCAGCTTTTAAGAGGCAGAGACGGGACTCAAACCCTGGAGTTCACGTTTTTAACTTCCTACTCTGTACTGGGGCTTCCCAGATGGCTCTGCAGGTAAAGAATCTGCCTCTGGCAGAGGCTGACTCCAGCCAGCTGGGGCATCTTAGACGGATCACTTCCCCTCCCTGAAGGGGCAGAGCCCAGCTAGAGTGTGGGTGGGGATTCCCTCCTGACTTCCAGAGAAGGGCAGGAGGTGCTCACTCGCTTCTGCCCACGCAAGCCCCCAGCAGACTTCCCCGAAGCGCATCTCCTGTGCAATGTAGGAGACACAGAAAACTCAGGTTCAGTCCCTGGTCAGGAAGATCCCCTGGAGGAGGGCTCAGCAACCCACTTCGGAATTCTGCCTGAGAAATCCCATGGACAGAGGAGCCTGGTGGGCTATACATCCATGGGGTCACAAAGAGTTGGACGTGACTGAGCGACTAGCCCAGCACAGCCCTCTGTACTGAGACAGTATGTATAAAGCATATCAGTATGAAATTTAACAAAAGGGAAATGATAAATGGTAGTTATGGTGGCATGGGAAATAGATGGGCAAACAGTGGAAACAGTGTCAGACTGCTTTATTTGGGGGGGCTCCAAAATCACTGCAGATGGTGACTGCAGCCATGAAATTAAAAGACACTTACTCCTTGGAAGGAAAATTACGACAACCTAGATAGCATATTCAAAAGCAGAGACATTACTTTGCCGACTAAGGTCCATTTAGTCAAGGCTATGGTTTTTCCAGTGGTCATGTATGGAGGCGAGAGTTGGACTGTGAAGAAAGGTGAGTGCCGAAGAACTGATACTAGATGGACTTTGCAGCTTAGCACAACTTTGTGGTTTCTCTCCCACCGTCGGCAGGGTGAAGAGTCCCAACTGGGTCAAGGTCCAGGCCAGCAGGCCCTGTTTCCTCCGAGGGTCCATTACAAAAAAAGGCGAGAGTTCCTTCTGGAGAAGTGTCCTAAACAGGCAGGGGCTGCAGCGGGGCCCCGGGGGGCTGGCGAGGAAGGGGCTCCAGCTAGGAAGGGGCAAGCAGGCAGGGTGAGCAGGCAGCAGGAGGAAGCGGGCCGGGGAGGGGCAGGGCCCGGCTGGAGTGTAAGGGGGGATTCCCTCCTGACTTCCAGAGAAGCGCAGGGGGTCTGCTCGCTCGCTTCTGCCCACCCAAGCCCCCCAGCAGACTTCCCGTAAGCACATCTCAGAGTCACGGCTACCCGGGCACCCACAGCCAGCGGGTGATGGGAGCCCTTTCTGAGGAAGCTGTCTGTTGTCCTCAGAGGCGGGAAAGCCACTTCCTGCGGCCCCAGCTGTATCCTGTAAGAAACCAGTCCCTGGCCCAACAGCCTCTCTCCTAACTGTAAACCGGAGGCTGCCTGGGGCAGATTCACCCAGCGCTCTTGCCTCAAGGAGGGCGGATTCCTGTCTTTGCAGCTTTTCCGTTTCCCCCGGTGGCAATAACAGCCCAGCCGGAGCCCAGGGGCCCCAGAGTAAAGTCACCACGCCAGTCTGACCTCAGTGTTGCCATGGGAACGCTAGGGATGCCACTGCTACCTGCGAGCGGTGGCAGGGAGGGCAAGTGGGAGGGGACAGTGGCTGATGATGCTCCTGGCTGCTGGGGTTGTTTGCCGCCAAACAAATGTTGTCAGATCTCAACCAAGCGGGTTGGGCAGTGGACGCCGGGCGGGTAGGGGGGCTGCTGCCGGCTCCGTGGCGTGTCTCTGCGTGTTCAGGGCTTGAGAGAGGGGTGTTTATCAGACCTCCCAGGGTGCTTCACTTTCCTCTCCCCCTGGAGGGACCCAGCTGATCCCTGTGCTCTTTCATGGACCCAGACTTGACATTCACAGACCTGGTCTCCATAGCAACCAGCTGTGACATCACAAGGAACCTACGGACCCCGTGGCAGGAGCGAAGAAAGCATGATGGCATGCTCAGGGCAATAAAGAGGGCCTGCCTTCCCTCCTGCAGCCCCTCACAAGGTAGGGGAAGTGGGCAGGATAGGGAAAGGGCAAGAGATTCTGCTTAGGAAACCAAGTTTTCCCATGAGTTACAAACCGACATCCCTTTGGAGGTTTGAATGGAGTCTCTACAAAGTGGCTCCCTCCCTCTCATTCTCCTCTCTTGGCATCCCTTAGAAATTACATCTCATTTCCCTCAACTTTAAAATGAGGATAATAATATTCTTTATTAAAGACTTGCTATGTGCTTCTTATTTGTCACCGTTTTTAAGCACCTCGTGTGAATTTCCTCCTTAACCTCATCACAACGCAGTCTATTAAATAGTATTTCCCTCTTAGTATTCCTCCTTTATGAGCAGAGGAAAATGAAACACAGCAAAAGAAATTGAATGCAGTCTGGTTGGAGAGCCCGTATTCACAGCCTCCCAGGCACTCAGCAGCACCTCTATTTTCAGCCACGCTGTGGCAAACAGTTTCACGCAGGCTTCGATTCATTTTGCACTGACAGCATCTCGCCTCATGTGAGCACCAGGCATTTTTCTGTCTCTGCCCTAGAGCTTGTGCAGTGCCCAACATGGGCTGCTGGCCCAGGAGTACGCTCAGCATGAGGATGTGTGGAAGGAAGCTGTCTTTCTCTGGGCCAGCTTCAACCAACGAGGCCCGGAGTTGATGGATGGCTGCTCCTGCCAGCTCGCCATCTGGCTGACAAGCTGGAGTGCCCTTCAATACACTGCTTTTGGAAGGTCCCAGCAGCGCTGAGCCCCAGTCACCCCCAGCAGTGACCTGGGGATTCTCCGTTACTTTGGACTTTCTGCTTTTCTTTTTTCAGTCGGATTGGTCCCTCATTTCTGCTCCCTGGGATCACCTCCAAAATAAAGTCTTTGGACACATACCCATTCACTGGGTTCTGTTTTGAGGGGACTCTAGGCTAAGACAGTTGGCCCTGTGGCATGCTGGACCGGATCACTTGATGAAACGCAGTGAGGATTCCACTGCAGTGGGACTGGGCGGGGGTGGGTATGACAAGCCGCCATACTGAGCATCACAGACTTTAAGATAGTGTGGAGCTGGCTGGCTACTGTTAACTGCTTTGGAAGCCTTAAAGAAAGAAAATAACAGGCTCAGGTCAATCAAGTATCAACTCATGGCATGTGGCAAACGCCCAAACTCTCAATGGTACTGTTTAAAGACTCTCTTCCTGCAGCCAAAGGGAAACCTGTACTGATGATCAGGCTCAGGGGGGGCTTGGAGAGGGGCAGGGCTGCAAGGGAAACTAGTGCGTGGTCTAGACAGGTCTCCAAAGCAAAGCCAGAGCCCTACCCAGGAGAGAGGGTACCCTGACACCTGAAATGGGGACCCTTGGGTGGGTGATTCTGAGAACCTTGGAGGCCCAGACTCCTCTGAAACTTTGAGCACTGAATCCCTACAACTCAGCAAAGCACTTCTTGGCCAGCTGAGGCAGAGGGACAGGGCTGGGCTGCCTCCATGAAAGATTGCCATGTCTCCCCACCCTGTCCCCTCTTCTGAGTCAGGCTTGATGGAGAAACCTCAGTCAGGCACAGGTCATGCATGTTCTCAAACAGAACACCAGGCCCCGAAGCTCGTCTCATTTCAAATGAGCTTGGGATTCAGATTCATCTAGTCTTGAGTGGATACACAATCTGGCAAGGTGGGGACCACACCTGGGCTTGAGCTCAGCTGGACCTGGGCTCCGTCCCACTTGGGGCCCAGGCAGCACGCTGCCTGGTCAATCCTATTGGTGGTTGGGACTCAGGGAATCTTGTGGATCCAAAACCCATTACTGCTGACCAGGCAATGGCACCCCACTCCAGTACTCTTGCCTGGAAAATCCATGGACGGAGGAGCCTGGTAGATTGCAGTCCATGAGGTCGCTGAGAGTTGGACACAACTCAGTGACTTCACTTTCACTCTTCACTTTCATGCATTGGAGAAGATAATGGCAACCCACTCCAGTGTTCTTGCCTGGAGAATCCCAGGGACGGTGGAGCCTGGTCAGCTGCCGTCTATGGGGTCGCACAGAGTCGGACACGACTGAAGCGACTTAGCAGCAGCAGCAGCTGACCAGGCAGGTATTTACGGTATGCCAGGCTCTGTGAAATGGGAGGCTGCAGCCATAAATAGCTCCTGTCTTTTCAAAGCACTTACAGTCCAGTGGGGAACACAGACATGTATAAACTAACAGTAAAAAAAAAATGGACTTTTTTGAAATTTCAGGCTTTGTACTGAGCTCTTCAGGTGTGTGGTATTATGAGATCCTTTGGGGGGAATTTCACCCCAGTTCACAAATGGGAGTGAGTGGTAGGGCTCGGAAGCATGTGCTCTGCTTCTGTCCACAGTTTGCTTGCATTCAGGGGTGTGACAGCCACAGCTGATGGATGTCCAAGATAAAAGGGTGGTCTTTCTGACCATGTTGGTCTGATGGGAAGGTCCAGGAACATCTCCCAGAGGATGACAAGACAACTCACACACTTAAAGGGCAGAATAAATGGGAACCACGGTTGGGTTTTTATCCAGCATTTGTAGTGGGGGCTCTGTCTCAGGGTCAAGTTTTCAGAAATGGCTCAGTGCCACACAGATCAAAGCAAGAAGGAGTTCGTGCCCCACACATGAATGGTGAGAGGGCAGCCCCTGGCCTTGGCATCTGCCTGAGCTATTGTTCTTCAGTCGTTGTGTCTGACTCTTTGTGACCCCAGGGACTGCAACATGCCAGGCTTCCCTCTCCTCCACTATGTCCCGGAGTTTGCTCACACTCATGTCCCGGGAGCCAGCACGAGGAGTCCCACCCGTGGCAAAGGTCATGAGGTTAAGGGGCCCAACAGGCAAAGGCGAGTCGGGCCATTCAGTCGTTGTGTCTGACTCTTTGTGACCCCAGGGACTGCAACATGCCAGGCTTCCCTCTCCTCCACTATGTCCCGGAGTTTGCTCACACTCATGTCCCGGGAGCCAGCACGAGGAGTCCCACCCGTGGCAAAGGTCATGAGGTTAAGGGGCCCAACAGGCAAAGGCGAGTCGGGCCTTAAGGGAGCCTCGCTGGATCTGCTCGAGCATCTGCCCCAAAACCAGAGCCTGCCTGCCTTACTGTGTTCTGCTTTCACCTACTCCTCTGACATTAACAGGGGCTATCCCCAACCACCTTTCTCTGGAAAATTAACTTGGAGCACCAGAAAGAAACCTCAGTCAGGCACAGGTCATGCATGTTCTCAAACAGAACACCAGGCCCCGAAGCTCGTCTCATTTCAAATGAGCTTGGGATTCAGATTCATCTAGTCTTGAGTGGATACACAATCTGGCAAGGTGGGGACCACACCTGGGCTTGAGCTCAGCTGGACCTGGGCTCCGTCCCACTTGGGGCCCAGGCAGCACGCTGCCTGGTCAATCCTATTGGTGGTTGGGACTCAGGGAATCTTGTGGATCCAAAACCCATTACTGCTGACCAGGCAATGGCACCCCACTCCAGTACTCTTGCCTGGAAAATCCATGGACGGAGGAGCCTGGTAGATTGCAGTCCATGAGGTCGCTGAGAGTTGGACACAACTCAGTGACTTCACTTTCACTCTTCACTTTCATGCATTGGAGAAGATAATGGCAACCCACTCCAGTGTTCTTGCCTGGAGAATCCCAGGGACGGTGGAGCCTGGTCAGCTGCCGTCTATGGGGTCGCACAGAGTCGGACACGACTGAAGCGACTTAGCAGCAGCAGCAGCTGACCAGGCAGGTATTTACGGTATGCCAGGCTCTGTGAAATGGGAGGCTGCAGCCATAAATAGCTCCTGTCTTTTCAAAGCACTTACAGTCCAGTGGGGAACACAGACATGTATAAACTAACAGTAAAAAAAAAATGGACTTTTTTGAAATTTCAGGCTTTGTACTGAGCTCTTCAGGTGTGTGGTATTATGAGATCCTTTGGGGGGAATTTCACCCCAGTTCACAAATGGGAGTGAGTGGTAGGGCTCGGAAGCATGTGCTCTGCTTCTGTCCACAGTTTGCTTGCATTCAGGGGTGTGACAGCCACAGCTGATGGATGTCCAAGATAAAAGGGTGGTCTTTCTGACCATGTTGGTCTGATGGGAAGGTCCAGGAACATCTCCCAGAGGATGACAAGACAACTCACACACTTAAAGGGCAGAATAAATGGGAACCACGGTTGGGTTTTTATCCAGCATTTGTAGTGGGGGCTCTGTCTCAGGGTCAAGTTTTCAGAAATGGCTCAGTGCCACACAGATCAAAGCAAGAAGGAGTTCGTGCCCCACACATGAATGGTGAGAGGGCAGCCCCTGGCCTTGGCATCTGCCTGAGCTATTGTTCTTCAGTCGTTGTGTCTGACTCTTTGTGACCCCAGGGACTGCAACATGCCAGGCTTCCCTCTCCTCCACTATGTCCCGGAGTTTGCTCACACTCATGTCCCGGGAGCCAGCACGAGGAGTCCCGCCCGTGGCAAAGGTCATGAGGTTAAGGGGCCCAACAGGCAAAGGCGAGTCGGGCCTAAAGGGAGCCTCGCTGGATCTGCTCGAGCATCTGCCCCAAAACCAGAGCCTGCCTGCCTTACTGCACTGTGCTTTCACCTAGTCCTCTGACATTAACAGGGGCTATCCCCGACCACCTTTCTCTGGAAAATTAACTTGGAGCTCCAGATAACAGTCTCCTGCATATAAAAGGAGTGTCTCAGGTCACACTTCTCTGCTGGCAGACTAGCTTGTGTGACAGGATTATCCACACTCTTGCTACTACATACATGATTGTTTATAACCGCTCAACCATAAACAGCACAGAGAGTTTGGAGTATTTTGAAACTCTTAGTTAGCACAGGGTTTTTCTAAAGATAAAGATCATGTTGGTGAAGGGTTTCATTGCTGAGTTAATGATTGCCACCAGGCCTCCATATCCTTAGGCACCTGGGAGTATGTTAATCAATGTAATTGGAATGTAGAAAAAGAAATATAGTAGTTTTGATGTTAGCAATACTAGACTTTTGAGTTAATGAAATTTCTCTTTGTTATAGATCACTGTACTCCTCTTTCTTTGTTATAAATCATCGTGTCCTTGCTATGTAAGAATATAACTTTATCGCTATCTTAAGACTAAGTAGATCTTAAGGGGAAACAAGTTTTCTGATCGATTAACATTTATCAATAGAAAGAAAGGTGGGGCCATAAAATGTTAATCGATCTCCAGACTAGAAAATATTGTGAACAAATGTAAGACCCTTGTAAGAACAAAGATATGCTGAGAACACATTTATCTCTATGTACAACTAAAAGTATAAAAGTGGACCTGGAAAATAAAGAAACGGACCAGTTCCTGGAAAGACTGGTTTCCCCTGTGTCGTCTTTTTCATTTTCTGGCTGAATTCCCATCTGCAGCGTGGAGGCTCGCCATGTCTACTTACTTGCCCTGGCTTCTAAGACCCACGCGAGAGGGAGCCCAAGGCGGGGCATCCTCCGCTATTCAAGCAGGTGCCGGTGGCCTACATAGACAGTGCAAACTCCTTGTCTTGGAGTTTTATTGGTTCTCAGCGTAAACCAAGTTATTCAGCCTCTTTTCTCCACTTATTTTCCTACTACACTATTTTTTTCTAATCTCCCTCTGTATCTTTAATTAAGCAATTAATTCCTCAGACACTGACACCGTCCTTGCTTCAAATTCCCTGGATCCACCGGGGCTGGACCCTGGCACTCGTGCTCATCGAGTTAGTGATGCCATCCAACCATCTCATCCTCTGTCGTCCCCTTCTCCTCCTGCCTTCAATCTTTCCCAGCATCAGGGTCTTTTCAAATGAGTCGACTTTTCACATCAGGTAGCCAAAGAATTGGAGCTTCAGGGTCAGCATCAGTCCTTCCAGTGAGTGTTCAGGGTTGAATTTCTTTAGGATTGACTGGTTGGATCTCCTTGCAGTCCAAGGAACTCTCAAGAGTCTTCTCCAACACCACAACTCGAAAGTATCACTTCTTTGGTGCTCAGCTTTCTTTATGGTCCAACTCTCAAATCCTTACATGACTACTGGAAAAACCATAGCTTTGACTATACTGATCTTTGTCAGCAAATTGATGTCTTTGCTTTTTAATATGCTATCTGGGTTTGTCATAGCTTTCCTTCCAAGGAACAAGAGTCTTAATTTCACGGCTACAGTAAATTTCCACAATGATTTTGGAGCCCAAGAAAATAAAACCTGTCACTGCTTCCACTTTTTCCCCTTCTGTTTGCCATGAAGTGACGGGACTGGATGCCATGATCTCAGTTTTCTGAATGTTGAATTTTAAGCCAGCTTTTTCACTCTTGTCTTTCACTCTCATCAAGAGGCTCTTCAGTTCCTCTTCGCTTTCTGTCTTAGGCTGGTATCATCTATCATCTGCATATCTGAGGCTGTTGATATTTCTCCTGGCAATCTTGATTCCAGCTTGTGATTCATCCAGCCCAGCATTTTGCATGATGTACTCTGCATATAAGTTAAATAAGCAGGGTGACAATATATAGCCTTGACGTACTCTTTTCCCAATTTTGAAGCAGTCCATTGTTCCATGTAAGGTCTTAACTGTTGCTTCTTGATCTGCATACAGATTTCTCAGGAGACAGATAAGGTGATCTGGTATTCCCATCTCTTTAAGAATTTTCCACAGTTTGTTGTGATCCACACAGTCAAAGGCTTTAGCACAGACAATGAAGCAGATGTTTTTCTGGAATTCCCTTGCTTTCTCTATGATCCAATGGATGTTGGCAATTTGATCTCTGGTTCCTCTGAAGGTGAAGGTGAAGTCGCTCAGTCGTGTCCGACTCTTTGCGATCCCGTGGACTGTAACCTACTAGGATTCTCCGTCCGTGGGATTCTCCAGGCAAGAATACTGGAGTGGATTGCCATTTCCTTCTCCAGGGGATCTTCCCGACCCAGGGATCGAACCCGGGTTTCCCGCACTGGAGGCAGACGCTTTAACCTCTGAGCCACCAGGGAAGCCCCTGGTTCCTCTGCCTTTTCTAAACCCAGCTTTTATATCTGGAAGTTCTCAGTTCACTTACTGCTGAAGTCTAGCTTGAAGGATTGTGTGCATAACCTTACTAGCATGTGAAATAAGCACAGTTGTCCAGTAGTTTGAATATTCTTTGGGATTGGAATGAAAACTGACCTTTTCCAACCCTGTGGCCATTGCTGAGTTTTCAGAATTTGCTGACATATTGCGTGCGGCATTTTAACAGCATCATCTTTCAGGATTTTAAATAGCTCAGCTGGAATTCCATCACCTCCACTAGCTTTATTTGTAATAGTGGTTCCTAAGGCCCACTGCCTGGGTTACAGAGCCCCACTTCTGCCCCCAGAGGAGACCAAACACTTCCATTCCCAGATCTTCTCTTCCAGGTTTTCTGATGAATGAATCCTGGAGATGGGGACTCCTGGGCTGGGTGTTTTCTGGCCTGGATGGAGACAAGAACATAGTGGTTGGGCTCCAGAGTTTTGAGATCAGGAAACCAGTTCACACTGGGTTCAGTGACAAGGGGGACATCATTATGAAATCCTAATGGTGTTTTCCAGATTGCCCATGCAGGACCAGCAAGTAGGGCTGGGTCTGGGGAGACGAGAGCTGGGCTCAGAACTATGAGGAATGTCTCTCCCTCCTCATCTGGGTCCCCTCTGCCAGCTGGCCTTGTTCCTCTCCCTCTTGGCCAAGAGCAGTTTCCATTCCTCAGAGGCCACGGCTGCCTGGGGCAACTGGGGCCCCTCTTCTGGCTCCATCCAAGCCCCGCAGAGAGACCAACCTGCTGTGTCCCTCCCTCTCCTGCCTGTCCCAAATCCCAGCGTTCAAGAGCGTGAACGACTGGCGCAGATGGGGTCACAGGTCCACCTTGAGTCTACTTACCCCTAGCTAGGGTGGAGTCACACAGTACCATCCTGCACCTTCCCCTGGGGAGGTGGACAGAGGAGTTGCTATATAAAGGAGGGGTTTTCTCCTCCTAGGCTCTGCAGACGTCCCCAGGAGTGGCTGAGGCCAGGGACCTACCTCTGCGTCCACCTCCTACCTGCTCCCCTTGCCCCACCCCCACCCTGGTCAAATGTCCATAAAGACCCTTTTTAAAAAATATTCCACCAGCCCTAGGTCTCAGGCAATGTGTAATTCATCAGCCAAAGCCCTAGCCCATCAATGGAATTAATACCTTCACCNCTTCCCTGTGAGGACAACGGCTGAGATGTGTATAAGAGACAGCCCCCACCCTGGTCAAATGTCCATAAAGACCCTTTTTAAAAAATATTCCACCAGCCCTAGGTCTCAGGCAATGTGTAATTCATCAGCCAAAGCCCTAGCCCATCAATGGAATTAATACCTTCACCCTTCTCTTTATCATTATTACTGTCTAGCATTATTGAAGTTTTCCTATATTTCAGGCACTGGGTGTAGCCCTTTACACAAATTGCTTCTTTTAACCTTCACAGCAACACCGTGAAGCAGATACCATAATTATCCTCACGTTATGGAATTAGAAGCTGAGGCCCAGGAAGGTGAAGCAGCCCGCTGACCATCCCTGTGGGCTGGCAGGGCTGGCACTGAAGCCCCGTGAACCAGCGGGCTCAGCTCTGCACTGGAGGCTGCCGGCCACAGAGCTGTGGGGTTCTGCTTAGTTAGCGAGGCTTTTCCGGACGCAACAAAGTCACAGACAGGACTGACTGCGTGCCCAGCTGCGGGCTGGCCGGAAGAGATCACAAGAGGAGCTCAGAGAGGTCCCGATCAATGAGGAAAGGTTTCCTGGGAGGCGGAGCGTGAGCTTCCGAGGACAACTGGGACTAGGGCAGTGGAACAGAGGCATTTGAGAGAGAGACCTGCATCGGGCGGGCCCTTGTGAGGATGGCTGGGAGGCGGCCAGGCCAAGGGCAGACACTGGGGCAGGTGGGCAGGCCCCGGGCTCCAGCCAGCTCTGCTTCCAGATGCGCCCCTGGAGCCCAGTGCAGCTAAGCGCGCATGGCTTCGACTAGCATTTGTTGAACTGTAAGTAAAGGTGACCCAGAGTGAGAGGAAGGTGGTACAAGCTCTGGCTGAGTGAGACCAAGTCCTCTTACAGGTCCTTTATTTGGGTCATGTACCTGCAGTGTCTTTCCAGGTAGGTCCTCCCAAGCCAGTAATGTCGACAAGGATCACTCCTCCACTTTCCCAAATGATGAAACCAAAGCGCAGGGAGGTGAAGCAAGTTGTCACAGAGCAGGTGGGGGCCCAAACTCCGTGCCCTTTATTACAAATCCAGGCTTCCAGCTAGGAGGATATGGCATCCGGCCCCATCACTTCATGGCAAATAGATGGGGAGACAAATGACAGACTTTATTTGGGCTCCAAAATCACTGCAGATGGTGACTGCTGTCCTGAAATTAAAAGACGCTTGCTCCTTGGAAGAAAAGTTATGACAAACCTAGACAGTGTACTAAAAAGCAGAGATATTGCTTTGCCAACAAAGGGCCATATAGTCAAAGCCATGGTTTTTCCATGTATGGATGTGAGAGTTGGACCATGAAGAAGGCTGAGCGCTGAAGAATTCATGCTTTTGAACTGTGCTGTTGGAGAAGACTCTTGAGAGTCCCTTGGACTGCAAGGAGATCCAACCAGTCCATTCTAAAGGAAATCAGTCCTGAATATTCATTGGAAGGACTGATGCTGAAGCTGAAACTCCAGTACTTTGGCCACCTGATGCGAAGAACTGACTCAGTGGAAAAGACTCTGTTGCTGGGAAAGATTGAGGGCAGGAGGAGAAGGGAATGACAGAGAATAAGATGGTTGGATGGCATCACTCAATGAACTCAATGAACATGAGTTTGGGCAAACTCCAGGAGATGGTGAAGGACAGGGAAGCCTGGTCTGCTGCAGTCCATAGGGCTGCAAAGAGCTGGACAGGACTGAGCTACTGAACAGCAGCAACAAGCAGGAGGGGGTTTGAGAAAACCTGGGGACAGTGTCCCAGGGTCTAAACAAACCATGAAACGCTAAACCATTGCCATGTAGAGACAGAGGGAAGTGTTCTGGACCCACAGCAACCAGGGTCTGAATTTTAGCTTTGTCACTTCCTAAGTGATCCTGGGCTCGTCGCTTATCTTCCCTGTGAGGACAACGGCTGGGCCTCCAAGGGTCCTTGTAAGAATTAAGGGAGTCAATCCACACACACGATGCAGTCACTAAATGTAAACTATTATTTGTGACCATCACAAGTTGCTTAAGCTTTGAGCCTTGGTTTTCTCAGCTAAGAGATGGGGGTAAACGTTCCAAAGGGATCCTAAACACGACAGGTGGGAAGACAAATGAGACAACACACCCAGGTCCCATCCCAGTGTCTGGTTGAACGCACATTTCTTCCATCCCCCTGCAATCCTCCGTTGGGTCAGACTTACTCTTCTAGCATGCATGACACGCCTCTCGAAGAAAAGCACCACCTGAGAACTTGAACGCACAGGCCTGAGCTGAGGAGGCTTAACGCATGTTCCCACCCTGACTTGATGAGAAAGCCTGTGCGGACGTCAGGGTGAAATGGCCTGAGTGGGTGCATGGGTACCAGAGGGATCATGCTGGATTCAGCTTCCAAGATTCCCCTCGGGGCCTGGGATGCAGGGACTGGGGCAGAGGCGCCAGCTCTGGCCACGAGTTTGGGCGATTGGGGTGCTTCTGCCCAGAGAGCTTTTGGTTGGGGGTGGGTTGACCAGCGGTAAGGCAGAAAATACTGGGTGCAAGGCAAGGACAATGTCCTCTCCCCAAGACTGAGCCACAGATCTGAGCTCCCTTTTTCTTTTCCTTTTAAATAAACTACCAATTTACTAAGTTTCAGGCACCATACCAAGCAGTGTACCTGAATCACAGCCACAACTCTCTGTGCAGCCTCGGGCAAATCTCTTAACCTCTCTGAGCTTCCATCTCCTCATCTGCTGCCGCCGCTGTTGTTTCATCGCTCAGTCGTGTCCTACTCTTTGTGACCCCATGGACTGCAGCCTGCCAGGCTCCTCTGTCCGTGGCATTTTCCAGGCAAGAATGCTGGAGTGGGTTGTCATTTTCTTCCCCAGAGGACCTTCCCAATGCGGCGATCAAACTCACGTCTCCTGGATTGGCAGGCAGATTTTTTACTGCTGAGCCACCAGGAGAGCCCTCCTCATCCGTGAAATGGGCTTAATATGATGTCTGCCTCCTAGGGTTGTGATGAGGGTTAAATGAGTTCATACATATGGTCTTAGTGATTAGATTTTGGTGTTTTTAAGTACATTCCTCAATTTAATCTTCATAATGATCTTGAAAGATTAAAAAAACAATTGTCTTCTTTCTCGCCTTACTCCAGTTTTTTTTTTTTTTGATGTGTTTTGTTTTGTTGGGGAGAGGGAAATGAAAATTGAGAGGTTCAATCTGAGGCTCCTGAGTGTTGACCGGACTGCAGACCAGCACATGGCGGGCATGCGATAAACAAAGCTCCCCGGGAGTCCAGGATGGGCCTGAGGACACGAGATGCATTTGCAGTTGAGTGCAGCATCCCAGGTGGTCTGGAAGTGAGAAGCTGGGCTAGATGATCTGGCGAAGGCCACACCAGGGTAGGATTTGACTGTTGGCATCATTTTTACAAAGAGCACTTTCACTGGTGGGTGGATTCTAACCCACTCTCCAAGGCTCCTTGGGGCTTGGGAGGGGTGGGGAGTAGGGGTGTGGTTCTAGCCTGGCCCTCTCTCTGAGGAGGAGGGCTGCAAGGGGCCGTCTGGAGCAAGATCTAAGCAGCCTTTTGCAGGCCACCCTGCCCCCATCATGGCTTCCTTTCCCAAAGCCACCCAAGCTATTTCATCAGCTCTTGTGCATTCTGGAAGGTCTCACCAAGGATCAGGGACCCGGCCCCCTTTGGCTCCACAAAGACTGCCTTTCCAGGACCCCGTCTCTGCCCTCTGGTGCCACTGGGCATGTAGAGAGCCTCGGGCAAACTTCAGGAGCTGCTGAAGCATTTGGTTCTTTTGCTCATTTTATTAATAAATGTGCACTGATGCCAACAACATGGAGACTGATGCCTGGGAACAGGAATGTGAGCTTGCTCTGGGGAGCTTTCTGGCTGGATCACGGTGGCAGGAGTGACAGACAGGGATCGGGGTGGGGTGGGGAGAGGGGAGGCAGGCGGCCTGATAGGCCAATTTAGGGCAACTGGGGGCATCCAAGGACCGCTGGAGTTTGTGAAGACCTTTTTGGGAAAAGGAAAGCTTGGAGGGACCTGATGGGAAGGAGCCTGGTGCCCTGACTCTCCAGCCAGTGGACCTGGAGCTGCTTGGGGCTGGAAGGCTGGCTTAGCCCAGCTGCAGGCAGCTGGACACATCTTTCTCTGGGTCTGCTGGACTCTGGGTGTGTGATGAGCGGCGGGGGAGATGGCGGCAGTGCTGTACCTTCGGAGGAGCTTAAGCCCCGAAGGCACGAGAAAGGCAGGGAGGCAAATTCCCCAGAGGGGCTACTGGCCTGATGCTGGGCTCCAAGGGAGGGAGGCAGGGATGTGGAGTGAAGGGCCTGGGGCCTGACACGCAGCAGACCCTCCGTACTCACAGCGCAGCATCACCAGCACCTCTCCAGGATGCTATAAACAGACAGTCAGCCCTGGCGTGGCTGATAAGGTCAGGCCAGAGAAGTGGGTCTTGGTATAGAGGTAGCCAGCAGGCAAACCCCACAGGGGCAAGCTCCCAGTCTCCAGGGCTCCAGCCCCATGTACAACCATCAGAAGCACCCTCTCCTTCAGCCAGGAAATGTGTTCACTTCTATTACTGGCCAGTGAATAAATAAGCAGAAAGACTTGCCAGGATCTGCCGTTTACCCTTTAAGGGAATGAACTTCTGTTTCATTTAGGGAGTTAAAAAAAAAAATCCCTTCCAGACGAAATCCTCACATCACAGTCCAGGGGTGTCCACCAAGCTTGCTCATGCCCCTGACACAGCAAAAATTTTGATCACACCTACTGAATATCTCTCTTCATTTATAAGTAATAATCATGTATTACTATACTCATGTAGGCTGAATGTTATTGAACAGGCACAAAAATATAAATTGAAAGTGAAATTCAATTAAATCAGATTACAATATTTGTAATGTTTTAATAAGTGTGACTGGTTTTACGCCATCATTCGCTAAGATTACAAACCAAAAATCTACAAACCAAAAATTTAAAGTTGGAATCCATGGCTCAGTGGGTAAAGACCCATCCTGCAATGCAGGAGATGCAGGAGACGCAGGTTTTATCCCTGGGTGGGGAAGAGCCCCTGGAGAAGGAAATGGCAACCCACTCCAGTACTCTTGCCTGGAAAACCCCATGGACAGAGGAGCCTGGCGGGCTGCAGTCCCCGGGGTCGGATACAACTAAGCCCACAGTCATAGCGCTGGATATAAATTCTTATTGCAGATTGTCTTCCCGCTCGTATCTGAACTTTGGGGACCACTCTCTTATCAGACCCGGTTGCATCATCACGAGGTTTGCTTCTCCGTGGCTGTCAGAGCGGATGCTGGGAGGCAAAGGGCCCACACCAGGCCTCATTCTGGATTCGAGCGCTTGCGTTATATTCAAGGTTTCTTACATTTTTGGTTCTTCCTTTACGCTTTCAAGTCCTCCTTCCACGTGGTGAAAAATCAGTCGGAGAGTATTCTAATCTAGAGATTTGCCGAACTGGTCTCCAATGAAAAGAAAATTCTTCAAAATGCAGACAGCAAAGAAAAAGGGCGGGCTGCCAGCCCAATCTTTTCTGCAGTAACATTTGACATAGAGACCAAATATGGACATCAGCATGAATCCATAAATACTGGGTAAAACGAAATTCTCCTCCCGCCCCTTTTTGGATTAAATGGAAATAGAAATATCAGTTTTGAATATCCCTTTCTCCTCAGTGAACTCCCTTGCACATCTCCCTGGGGTGTTTGCACCCCACTTTGGAGACCTCTGTGTCAGATTCCTAGCCGTCACAAACAGGAGCCAGCGGGAGTTTAGGAATATGCGGGAAATGTGGGTTTGGTCAAGTCACTGCTTCTTCCTTGTTTCTCATAGCTTTCCAGGGGTCTTGGGGAGAAAATAAAACTTAACTGGATCTGGCTGCTTTTCCCACCTCACCCACAGCCCTGCTTCCGGATTCTGTCTCACTTTGCCTCCATCGTGAGGGCCTCCTGGAGTCCCTTCACCCCGTCACCTACCTCCGCGGAAGACAACAGGTGCCTGGCTCCCTCTCACCCTCCAGGTCTCAGTTCTAAGATCACACCTGTAAGAGGCCAGGGTCAGCCCCTCACCTAGAGATTATTAACCATCCCTCCCCTCTGCAAGTATCCTCTGTCTCCGTGCTCCTTCACAACCTCCAGAGCACCAATCACATTTTGTCACTATGCAAATTCGTCTGCAGACTTTGCTGTCTCTTCTACCAGAGGATAAACTTAGGGGACCACGGGGGAGCCCCCGGGTTCGCCTTTTTCACTGCTGTGTGCTCGGAGCCCACCATGGTCCCTGCCATACTGTAGGGGCTCACTAAGCGAATGAATAATGAATGAATCTGGTCTGGGTGGATCTACAAATGTTCTCTGGATCAGGCTCATCTCTTGGCCACCACCAGAAGCTCCACAATATGGGAACCAGCTCCCCATCTCTGGCCTCAGGCCTCTCCAGCCTTGCTTACATCAGGGAGGCTCTGTTCCCGGACCTGTCCACAGGGCTCAGAGAAAGCTTGGAGCGGCTCTCCAGGGCCAGCAGAGGCTTTGAAGAGCAAGATGTCAGCTGCCCTCCTTCGAGGGCCGAGAAACCAGAGTATCAGAGAAGGGGCAGGGTTGTAGCTAAAGACACACAGCAATGTCGGGACGGGGAGCATTTCCAGGTGAAGAGATAGTTGGCGTTTTCTTGGTGCAAAGGACTGCGGCACTCGGGAAGTGTGTGGTCGTGGAGGACAGTGGAGTCATCGCCTGGGCGGGGCCCTACAAGGGACAGGGTTTGAGGCCTGACATCGCCCTCCCTGGGGACTGGTGCCTGTGCTCACGTGACCCTCCTGGGACCCTCGTGGGATGTCCCTACAGCCTGGTCAGGGAGGCACAGATGAGGTGCAGATAGGGGTCTAGGCTCACGCAGGTTGTCAAAAGTGGAGCCAAGACCACACCTGGGCTTCTCCGCAGGCACAGGGGACGGCCCTTCCCCTCCCCACCTCCAACTCCTCTTTCTGAGCCAGCGCTGTGAGTTGCATCGCCCTGGACCTGCTTTTCCTCGGCACACAGCGAGGGACAATCGCCAGCCTCATCTGGGTGCCGCTCCACCAGCACCCACCCCAGCTTCTCCTGCTCAGCGCATGCCTCTGAAAAGGAAGGAAATCTGACCCTCTAGGAAACCTTGGAGAGAAAACAGAAAATTTCTCTTTTCAAGAAAGAGACCCCCAAAGGACCCTGTTTCACCAGATTCCTTGTTAGCATCCAGGATAGTGAAGCTCGCATATATTTTAAAGAAAGCTTGAAGCCCACAAGGTAGAACGTGGTGGGAACAATTTGTAAACACTGTTCCCTCTTTGGGTATCAGTTACTCCTTTACCATGAAGGGAAATGGCCTTTATCACCCAAAGCTAACAGCACAGGCCTCCATGTCAGATATCTAGGCTCCAAGGAACGTTCCTCAAAAGCGGAAGCTGGATTTGCATCTGGAAAGATCCGCAGGAGGGAAAGTTCGAGCAAACACACATGGGCAGGCCAGGGCCAGGTCTGGGGAGGCAGCCAGGGTCTGATCACAGGGTAGGGAGGAGGGCAGAGGGAGGGGGATGAGGAGGCCGACGGAAGGGAAGAGGAAGGTGTAACAGGAAGAGCCTCAAATCCTGACCCTGGTTCCACTCCCAGCTCTGCCGCTGACTTGCTGGGGGTTATGGGGTGGGGTCTCTGCCCTTTCCAGGCCTCAGTTTCCCAACTGGCAAAACCAGTTGGGACAGGTTTAGACTTTTTTCAGTTGTCAAGTCCTGTCGGGGTCTTCGAGACCCTGTGGACTGCAGCACATCAGGCGTCCCTGTCCTTCACCGTCTCCTGGAGTTTGCCCAAACTCACGTCCATTGCGTTGGTGATGCCATCCAACCATCTCATCCTCTGTTGCCTCCTTCTCCTTCTGCCTTCAATCTTTCCCAGCATCGGGGTCTTTTCCAATGAGTTGGCTGGTTGTATCAGGTGGCCAAATGTCGGAGCTTCAGCATCAGTCCTTCCAGTGAGTATGCAGATGGGTTTCCTTTAAGATGGACTGGTTGGATCTCACTTAGACGAAGTGAGCCCTAAGCTGCCTGGGCCAGAGGTGGCTCTGACAGCCCCTCCCCTTCCCTCCCGCTCCCGCTCCGTCCTGGCTCCAGCTGAAGCTGCCCGTGTCACAGGACTTCTCTGGCCTCTCCCAGCAGCAGCCTGCGGTGGGCCCCCACTAACCTCCTTAAACCCACATCTTCCTGGCTGCGGTCACCATGAATGGCCTGTGGGAGCCTCCTCTCCCTGGAAGAGAGGACTTTGTGACTTGGCAGGAGCGAGGGGGGCAGGCCGGGCCTCTGCCCGCCCCTCCCCCGCCAGCGGCCCCCTGGCCATCTGTTCTTCAGGCTGGGTCCCAGCAGAAAGGCCAGTCAGCGCTCCCCGCCTCCCCCGCCCCGGCCCAGGCCCGAGCAGATGGTCGGCCACCACCCCTCTCTGGAGGCTGGGGAAGCCTTGAGGCCCAGCTGCAAGCCGGGGGTTGGTGGGGTCTGCCCCCTCTTTTAGAAGTGGTCAGGGCCTGATTCCAGGTCCTGGGCCCCAAACTCACTGGGCCTCTGTGCCAGACTCCTGTCCTTTTCACCTCCCACCGCCCAGGCAGCCCCACCTCTGAGCACCCAGAGAGGCATCGTGAGGGTGTGAACACCCTTCAGACACGCCCGGCCCCGGGCCAGTCCCCGGAGCTTGCACAACAGACGCCAGCCACCGCTGAGCCCGCACAGTTCCTCGGGATCACCGGAACGCGAATCTCTGGCTCCTGGTGAGCGCTCACTGCCTTGTGGCTGTGGTCCTCAGTCTGCCTGGGCCTCCGGGTGACTTGGGGTGGGGAGGGGGGGCTAGACTCTGACCCGGAAGGTCTAGGGAGGGCCCTGTGAATCTGCATTCTTTTCATCGGGGGGTCACCGTGCTGGGTCTTCACGGCTGTGCGTGGCCTTTCTCTAGCTGAGGCGGGTGGGGGCTGCTCTTCCTCGCGGTGCCTTCCTTGGTTGCAGAGGACAAGTTCTAGGGCGTGAGAGCCTCACTGGCTGTGGCGCACAGGTTTAGCTGCCCTGAAGCGCGCGGGAGCTTCCTGGACCAGGGATCGAACCTGTCTCCCCTGCATTGAGTTCCTAACCACTGGGCAAACCGGGGCGTCCGGACTCTGCGCTCTTGGTAAACCTTCCAGGTGATTCCCTGCAGGCCTCACAGGCACGGCCTTCCTTGCTGCCCTCTCTGTTTATTTTTAGCCTGAATGGCAGTTAAAGTTTTGTGACACAGGCAAGTGTCACCATTCCCAATTCACAGGGAA
The DNA here is from genome assembly GCA_006410635.1 of Cephalophus harveyi. Lineage (NCBI taxonomy): Eukaryota > Metazoa > Chordata > Mammalia > Artiodactyla > Bovidae > Cephalophus > Cephalophus harveyi. Next base: position 382,497 of record SJYT01011194.1, read on the forward strand.
AGAAATCGCGGCCCTCAAAGACAGGCGATTTCACAAAGTAAACCTCACACAGGAAGGTCCTGCCAGAGGCTGGTCTGGTACCGATACTGCTGGCTCCTTAGTTAGTGGCTCTTGGACCACAGTCCCCTGCCATCTCCCAGGGGAGAGCAGTGGCCCTGCGACCCTCCTGCCGCTTCTCCTCTCCCCACACTTAAAACACTTAAAGCAAGTCCTGAAAAGATGATGGCATCTCCCTCTATCCCCAGGGAAACTCTAAATAAAACATGAAACTCTAAAGTAATTGTAAGGAAATCCCACGATGACAATAGTACCTTGCATTAAAAAAAAATATTATTAAATCCTTTAAAAACACCTCCCCTCATTTTGTGGCCCTCCTTCTATGGTGCCCAGAGCAATATCCCCACTTCTAAGAGATAACTCATTGTCCCAGGGGCCCTTTCCAACCTGAGGGTCTGAGTGAGGGGCCAGCTCGCCACTGAGAGCCGCCCTCTCTTCACTGAGCCTCGTCCTCCCCCTCCCTCCTCCAGTTCCACCCAATTTCCGCCCCACAAAGCTGGAATCCACTCGACATCCATCTCAGAGGGGCCCTGGCAAGGCAGACTCTCATTGCTGGGTTCTTGAAATATCTGCCTCTCCTCTCCCTTATCAGCCTTCTCTTCCTGCGGGGGCCCTGAGGGAAGGTCCAGGCTCCCTCCTCACCCCTTTGGGGAAGGGGTTCCTCCTTAATCATCTTTAGAGAGGAGAGAGAGGGCAGCCCTCCCAGGGATGGAGGTCCCTGAAGCTGCCCTGGTGTTAGCCGGTGTTAGCTGGTTGGAGAATGGAGAAACCGAGAGGGACTTTGGGGGGCTAAGAAAACCACGCTGTGTGCCCTTGAACAGGCTCTCTGAACCTTAATAAACTAAAATAGGGACTATATTCTAATCCTACCTTACACTGTTACCCAAAGGTGGAAGGAGATAGTACACAAAGACACACACACACACACACACACACACACACGGCATTGAGCACAGAGCCTGACTCACATTCAGCGTTCAACACACTGTCCTTATTATTGCTGTGAGTAGAGTGACGTCAGAAGAAAGGGCACTGCAGAAGGAGTCAGCCACCTGCATTCTAGCCTGGGCTTCACCACTAACGGGTAAGCCGTTTTGAACAATTCCCTCAGCCTTCCTGGGCCTCAGTTTGCCCACCTGTAAAATGAGAGAGTGGGGCCAAAGAGGTGTCCAGCCCCTTCTGGGGCTGGCTCTCCATCACGCCACCACTTGCCATAGCTCCCATTCGTCCTTCCCGGCTCAGTGAAATGTCACCATTTCTAGGAAGCCTTTCCCAAGAGTCCTAACTCACGAGCCTTTCCGGCAGCCCCGAGCCCAGCACCGCATTCCTCCCGCTGGCCCTGGGAAAGCGGATCACGTCCCCTGACGCGTCCCATACCGGCTGTGTCCGCCACCTTGACCTCTGACCCTCAGCCTCAGGGAGAGTCATGAGATGGAGCAACCCCCTGTCCCTTCCTTTGGGCCGGTATTCCCTCCGCTCCACAGACGCAGACACGGAGGTCGGGGTATCAAGCAGCCCAAGTGGCACGCCTCAGGGAGCCCGGGAGACCCGGCGCCTGCCCTGATGTGCTGTACCGACTCAGGGCTCCGGCAATCATTACCGGAGCGATTACCCTTCAAATGGGGTACTTTTCACTGTTGACGCCACCGCTGCCAAATGGGGTTTCTTTTTTTTTCAGTTTGGATTCTCCAGGGATTTCTAGGAAGCCTTTCCCAAGAGTCCTAACTCACGAGCCTTTCCGGCAGCCCCGAGCCCAGCACCGCATTCCTCCCGCTGGCCCTGGGAAAGCGGATCACGTCCCCTGACGCGTCCCATACCGGCTGTGTCCGCCACCTTGACCTCTGACCCTCAGCCTCAGGGAGAGTCATGAGATGGAGCAACCCCCTGTCCCTTCCTTTGGGCCGGTATTCCCTCCGCTCCACAGACGCAGACACGGAGGTCGGGGTATCAAGCAGCCCAAGTGGCAGGCCTCAGGGAGCCCGGGAGACCCGGCGCCTGCCCTGATGTGCTGTCCCGACTCAGGGCTCCGGCAATCATTACCGGAGCGATTACCCCTCAAATGGGGTACTTTTCACTGTTGACGCCACCGCTGCCAAATGGGGTTTCTTTTTTTTTCAGTTTGGATTCTCCAGGGCGGGGGAGGGACTGAGTGTGAAGCAAGGCAGAAGGGAAAGAAAGAGAAAGCTGGACTGAGCAGAGAGGCCAGGGTGGCTGACCCCCTACACTCCTCAGACACCCACTACGTGCCGACCCTGGGCTAGGCACACAGATACGCCAGCGAACTGGACCTCAGCCGGCCCTGGGCACTCTGAACCTAACCCTCAAGTCCACCAGGATGTCTTGAGAAAGTTGCTGGGGTCACTTGCATTCTAAGCCGTTCTGAGCAATTCCCTCAGCCTTCCTGGGCCTCCGTTTGCCCACCTGTAAAATGAGAGAGTGGGGCCAGAAGAGGTCTCCAGCCCCTTCCAGGGCTGGCTCTCCATCACGCCACCACTTGCCATAGCTCCCATTCGTCCTTCCCGGCTCAGTGAAATGTCACCGTTTCTGGGAAGCCTTTCCCAAGAGCCCTAACTCACGAGCCTTTCCGGCAGCCCCAGCCCGGTTTGGGGAGGGTCTTTGGGAGCCCAGCCTGGGACTAGAGTATGGGAGACGCAGGTGGGTGGCCAGGAAAGAATTCCAAGAGGAAGGGAGCTGAGCTAAGAGATGTATGAGCAAGAGCCGCTAGGTGAAGACTGGGCGTGGTGCGGGACGAGCGTTCCCGCGGAGGGAACACACGCAGGATGGGTCCAGACAGCGGGACCCGGAAAAGGGCAACCGGGAGTAGCATCTGCTCGGACGTCTGTCTCCCCCATCAGATCACAAGCTTCTCTGTGGCAAAAGTCACTGGTTCCATGTATGTATATTTTCATATTCTTTTTAGCTCAAACATTAGAAGTTCATTTAAAAATCTCGCAAAATGAAGTGACAGGGCCTTTACCCTCGGGCTGTTGGGTACTGCTGCATATAGGCTGTGCAACGCAACATTCCCGGTGCAATAGGATAGGGTTAATGTATGGCGCTTCTGCTCTACACTATTATTTATTAGTAACTATTTTCAATCTCTCTATTAATCTTCCCACCTCTCTCTCTTATGTAATATGTACAGAATAAGGTGCTAGGAATACAATGGTGAGTAAAACAAATCAAGTTTCTATTGGCAAGGAGGATATATTTATTGGAGGCAGATAAAAGAAACAGATACATTTAAAAATGGAAAGGTAATCTTAGATGGTGACACCTGCTGTAAGGGTAGAGAACAGACGAATCAGTTGGGTGATAGGGGTCAACTGTGATATATGGTGACTGAGTAGGTTCTCTGAGATGACCTTTCAGTTGACACCAGGGTTGAAAAAGAGAGAGAGGGGCTGCCATGGGAAGGCCTTATGGGAACAGCATTCCAGGTAGAGGGAACAGCATATACCAAGGGCCCAAAGTAGAAATAAGTTCAGTGGATACAAGAACTGGGAAGGTGGTTGGGGAATTCCCTGGTGGTCCAGTGGTTAGGACTTTGGCACTTTCACTGCTGAGGGCCCGAGTTCAATCCCTGGTCAGGGAGCTAAGATCTTGCAAGCTGCACTGTGTTGCCAAAAAAAAAGACAGAGCTAGGAAGGTGAACACCATGTGTCTGGTGCAAGGGGATGAGAGGAGGAGGGCAGAGGATGGAGGGCCAAGATGCTAGAGTGTGAGTCTGGATTTTACCCGAAGCAGCAGGGGGAGCCATGTTTCATCTTCTCCAAGCAACTTTTTCAAAGCTCTCTTGGACTGCTGAGGGGATGGCAAGTTGGAGAAGGCAAAGCCACGCGCTGGAGGACAGACAGCAACTGAGGAGAGAGTTGACAGTGACTTGGGTTACAGCTGGGGAGACAGGGTAGGCGCTGGTAGCTGCGGTGAGGCAACATAGAGATGGGCACTCTCACTGCTCTGAGTAATTAACACCACCAGTCACAATAAGGTGGCTCATGAGCACAAAGCACTTTCCCGGCCTTTTCCTCACCTTGTGGCAGGACGGGGCCGTCGCAATAGGCCCATTTTCAGCTGTGTAGACTGAGGCTCAGAGAAATGAAAAGTCCTGCTCTTCAAATCCTAGTGGCCTGGAGGGGACCCCCAGGAACTCTCTCCCTGCCCCAGGACCCCACTGATGCCCCCTCTCCCACAGCCCTGCCTGGGGCCAGTGTCCTTCCCCACCTCTGGAGTGCAGCAGCAGCCAGGCATAGTGAGCCACTGTTTACTGCCTTGGGCTGAAAATATATTTTAGCAATTGGCAAAACACAAGGCGTAGCAGCTCAACATGCTTAGATTGGCAAACGCACACTGTGCCCTTCTCTTAATACAAGGATATAAACCAATAATTTATTCTTACTCAGAAACCAGAACACTTCCTTCTGCCAAAGTCTTCCTGCAGCCCCTTCCTTCAGCCACACCCCAACAGAGGGGCTCCCAGAATGCCCCCGGCGGGGGGTGGGGGGGGTGGGGAGTGGGCAAATCTTGGGAGCTAGAGTGGAGGGGCACACACATTATTGAGCACCTGCTGTATGCTGGGCCTTCAGTATTTCTCATCTAATTGCCAAAATAATCCTGTAAAAGGGAGATTAGGAACACAGGAGTCATCGAGACTAGGGTTCGAAGCCAGGCTGTGTCCCTTACCAGCTGGTGATTTGGAGGAGTTTACTTATCTATGTGGGGTTCCCAGGTGGCGCTAACGGTAAAGAACTCGCTTGCCAATGCAGGAGACGCTGTTCGATCCTCCAGGAAGATCCCCTGGAGGAGGGCTTGATAGCCCAGTCCAGTATTCGTACCTGGAAAATCCCATGGACAGAGGAGCCTGGCAGGCAGGTGCAGTTACCAGGTGCTGCCAGGGCTGGAAGAGGCAGCCTTGAAGGCTTCCTGGTACATGTGTGATGAGGGAGCAGGGGGGAGGTGCCGAGAAGGAACCCTCAGGAATGAGACTGCCAGGTGGGTGGAAGAAGGGTACTCCTGGAGGAAGGCCCAGCCAGGAGGGCTGGAGGGCTGAAGCGCCGGAGTGTTTAGGGGTCTGGCAGGGTGGCTTCTCAGGATCTGGGCTGGTGGGGAGTGTGGGGCCCTGGCCGGTGTGCTGATCCCCACTCACCCAAACAGGCAACAGGGCGGCCTTGGCACATCTGCTCAGTGAACACCAGCGCTTCCCAAGCCAAACCCCTTCTCCAGACCCTAATGGGGAGATCCACACTGTCTCCAGCATCCTGGTGCTTGGACCCTAAATGAGGAAACAGAGGCAACAACTGATCCACGGTGGTTATAAAGACCTCTTGCAGGGTACCAGGGGAAAATCGGGGGTTTGGGAGTTGACAGATGGGCGGGCTGGAATTTCTGGGGTGAGAAGCCGGCCCTCTCTGGGATTCAGGTTCCCATCTGTAAAATAGGCCATGTCACAGACGGTTGATAGGTAAGGCAAGGGTTCTGCACCCACAGGTTGCCCAGCGTGTCATCTTTTCTCTCTCTACCTGACTCCAGTGAGAATTGGACAAAGACAGCGGCAGCGGCGGTGGGCGGTGAGTAGGGGGACGGGAGACCGTGGTTCAGCCTGCCGGGGCGGGGGGCAGGGAGACTGGGGATCTGCTTCTGGGGGCCCCCACCCCAGGAGCGGCAGGCTGCACCCAGCCACGCAGGGGTTAACCCGCCTCGTGGGTGGGCTAACCCGCCTCGTGGCTCGGGCGTGGGAGGAGGAGCGCGTGGGGTGAGGACTCCTCGGCAGGTGCTCCCTCCACCGGCTCGCCGCCCGCCCGGGGTCCCCGCGCCCCTGAGCGGACCCTCCCAGTCGACCGAGTCCCCCGCCCCCCAAGTACCGGCGGCGGCCGCGGGCGCCCAGAGCCTCGGGCACGCCCAGCCCTGCGCTCCTCCTCCGAGCAATTACATAATGGTGCCTCCGGCGCGGTGCGCGGCGGCTAGGCCGCCTTTGTTATTGCGACCCGCCTCGGCAGCGCCCCGCGAGTATTAATAAACCGATCTCGCAACACGCCAGGCGGGGCTGTATTTATGTGAATCTGGGCTGGAGCACCTCCGAAAGAATAATAAACACGGCACGCCCCCTCCCCTGGGAAGGAGGGCAGCTGGCTCTCCCCTCTCACCCCCAGTCCCTCAGCTGTGAGCCCCTCTGCCTCCTCGCCTTGGTCAGCAGTCTATACCCAAGAACGGAAAGAAACACACACACACACACACACACACACACAGGACCGAAGACTATGGGTCTCAGGCCCATCTTTTCCACTTGCCTGGTGGGTGATAATCTGGCAAGGAGGATTCATTACTCTTACCTGTAGAATGGGCCGAATAATAGCCAAGTGTCCCTTTAAATAAGAGCGGCTAGGAACTTACTCTGCTTTGTAAACTCTGAAGCCATGGTTCTTAAACTTTAGTTTCATCAGAATTGCAGGGAGGACTGGCTGAAATGCAGATTGCTGGCCCAGCAACTCTGTCTCTTCAGAGTTTCCATCCTGTGTAATCTGAGGTGAGACCAAGACTTTGCATTTCTAACCCGTTTCCTGTAACCATGCTTTGAGAACCACTTCTCAAAAGCCATTTATGAATTACGGTTATAAATGTAATAAATGTAAACGTATGCCCTTACTCCAGACTTGATGACTACACTGGAGACGTGTGCACCTGTGCTAAGTCGCTTCAGTTGTGTCCGACTCTTCGCAACCCCATGGATGTAGCCCACCAGACCCCTCTGTCCATGGGATTCTCCAAGCAAAAACACCGGAGTGGGCTGCCATTTCCTCCTCCAGGGATTCTCCCCACCCGGGATCAAACCCTTGTCTCTTGCATCCACCTTCATTGGCAGGTTGCTTCTTTACTAGGCCTACCTGGGAAGCCCCACACTGGGGATAGGGCGGGGCCAAGGGTCTGCCCGGCCTTGCAGGAGATTCAACCATCTGCAGCACTGGGCCTGGGGTTCCAATCCTGACCTCATTGCTTCCTGGGGCGTGGCCTTGGGCAAGTTATGTAACTCAATGGGCCTCAGTTTCCACATCTATAGCATGGGCTAATACTGGGTACCAACCTCATAACATTTGTTAAGATGTGTGTGTGTGTTAGTTGCTCAGTCGTGTCCGACTCTTTGCGATCCCATGGGCTGTAGCCTGCAGGGCTCCTCTTTCCGTGGGATTCTCCAGGTAAGAATACTGGAATGGGTTGCCATTCCCTTCTCTCCAGAGAATCTTCCCAACCCAGGGATCACACTGGAGTCTCCCGAATTGCAGGCAGAATCTTTGCCATCTGAGCCACCAGCGATCCTTTGTTATGATGAATACCTGTAAACCACCTAGATAGGCATCTGAAAGCTATCTACTGAGATGCCGACAGAGCTCTCTGGGGTGTGGTACCCAAGTGGTCTCACAACCTCCTGGGCAGGAAGCAGGTGAGGTGCTGCTCATGGCCCTAGTTGGCTACCCAGGGACCAAGGTCCTGACCTCACAGCCCAGAGTGGCTGCTGTATGCTGTCACTGTGAAGGGGTGCTGGGGGTCTCTCAAGCTGAAGATCCACTATCTGCTGTCCCTGACCTCAGAGCAATTCTTTTTTCGGCCAGGCAGGGTTCAGAGCTTTCAGAGAGTCTGCACCCATCCTGAGGCTCTAATTTGATTTGCAGAAATGTCAGCTGTACCCACAAGGAGTAGTCCTTACTCCATTCTGTCTGAGTTTTGGAAGCTGCCTTCTTCATACCAGCACAGAAAAAAAGGTGTCCTGGGCCCCAGACAGCACCCACCCCACCCCCACCCAGAAAGGGCTGGCTGGGGTTGGCCAGTCCCAAGGCTGAGCTGTTACCTCCTTCCTTTAGAAGGGCTGAGCCTGCCTGCTTCCACCCCCATCGTAATGGGCTGCCTCTCCCCCAGGTAAGGAGCTGCTTGACTTTCTGTGGTCCTGGAGCAGCAACAGCAGCGGTGGGGATGATTCATAGGAGGGAGGGCGGCCTTGGAGGGAAGGAGCCTGGGCAGCTCTCCCTGAGCTGGAGGCAGGGGCCAGGCAGTGGGAGGGAGGCCAGTCCCAGGGTCCCTGAGTTCCCAGCGGCTCCTCCCAGTCCCCAAGGCTGCACTCAGCCTGGGCCTGCTGGGACTGGAGAGGAAAGACTCAGAGATCTTCTTACCAGACAGGCTCACAGGGAAGGAAGCAGCTCTGGAGGAAGTGAGGCGAACCAGGATGGGAAAACGGCAGGAGTGAGGAGAGCCCATCTGGCCTGCTTTATGAAAGCCCTGGGTCCTGGGGCAGCAAACTTTCGCCTGGGCCGACGCGGTGGTCCTTGTGGCAGTTTCCACCACCCCCTGGCTTGACAGGGTTCACCCCAGAGCTAACTTTCCAGTTTCCAAAGCACCAGCCCCTCGGAGGCCCTCTCCCTCCCTCCTCTTTTGGCCTTCCCACTAATAACATCAGCCACAACAGTTTGCTATGTGCTTTCTCTAAGGGCTTGCCAAGCATCCTCTCTCTTAAATTTCCAATAACCTCTAGGAGACAGGCTCCACTATTACTCCCATTTTACAGATCAGGAAACTGAGGTTTAGAGAAATGAAATCACTGGCCCAAACCAAAGATTTGAACCCAGGTCAGCCAGTTCTTGCAAGGAGATCAAGGTAGTCAATCTAAAAGAAATCAACCCTGAATATTCATTGGAAGGACTGATGTGGAAACTGAAGCTCCAATACTTTGGCCACCTGATGCGAAGGACTGACTCATTGGAAAAGACCCTGATTCTGGGAAAGACTGAAGGCAGGAGGAGAAGGGGACGACAGAGGATGAGATGGTTGGATGGCATCACCAACTCGATGGATATGAGTTTGAGTAAAGTCTGGAAGTTGGTGATGGACAGGGAGGCCTGGCGTGCTGCGGTCCATGGGGTCGCAAAGAGTCGGACACGACTGAGCGCCTGAACAACAGCAGTCTGTTCCCAAACCCCTGGGCTCAAGCACCACAGGCCTCTGACATCGTCTTCCTCTACGCGTCCTGCCCCCCGCCCCCCTCGCATCCCCGAAGAGGGGACCGTGGTGAGACCTATCCCCAGTCCCTAACACCAAAGACTAGACCGACCCACACTCCCCCCAGCCTCTCTCCTCCTCTCTTGGGCACCAACACTGGCCCCACTGCTGGAATTTTTGAAATCTAATTGCATCTGCATTCTCCCCCAGGGATTCACAATCCACAAGTGATTTCTAACCACAGACACTGGCATTCCCTGTGCCCACGCCACCTTCCAACACCCACCTGCGCGTGCCACACAAACACACGGGCACAAAGGAGGTGCTACCGCCCCCCTGCCGGCTGGGCCCAGGGCAGATGGAGCCCCAGCTGTTTCCAGGCTCCGGTGGGAGGCGGGAGGGAAGTGACCCCAGCAGCTCCACCCACACCCCACCCCCACCCCCCTGGGGCTTTGAGGGATTCATTTCACAATAATGAGAATCGCAGTATGAATGGTAATAATAGGAATCCGCATTTCCAGTTTGCAAACCCTTTGCATCTCATCACCTCACGTGACTCTCACAAGCACAAGAGGCAGGTACTTTTCTATTTCCATTTTTCAGGAGCTGTAGAGGGCCTCATGGCTGATTAGAAGCAGAATCCGGGTCCTAACCCCTTTCTCTCTCCCTGTCAGTTAACGTTTCCTGTCCTGCACTGTAAATCATCATGACATCTCACGGCTACCATGTGTCAAGCATCTATTCTTGCCTAGATTTGGGCAGCACTTTAAAGTGCTGGATTTGGGGAATTCACTAGCAGTCCAGTGCTTAGGACTCTACACTTCTGCTGCAGGGATGCCAAGTTCAAGCCATGGTCCAGGATCTAAGATGCCCGAAGCTGTGTGGCATGGCCAAAACAAATAAATAAAATCAATGTGTCAGTTTTTATACTCTTTACATTTATGTTCATTGTAAAAGGAGGTAACTCAGAAATGTTAAGGGTAGAATGGCAATCTAAAGAATGTTCCTGCAATAGAAGCACATCACTCTAGAAAATTGTATAGGAAGGAAAAGAACAGAGCTTCTAATGGGCTCTTTAGGGAAAGTGGACACCAAAGATAATGCAGAATGCCTTTTCCTTCTCCTCTGCCCCCCACCCCCACCCCCCAAGCACTTTGACTGTTACTGTCAGCTGTTTCTACAGTTGCTGTTGACTGTATGTGACTATATCTGTCTCCCAGGAGCTGTGAGCTCTTCAAGGACAGGGACCGGGATCTTTGCAGCCAGCATCTTGCCTGGCACACCAGAAGGGCCCAGTCAACAATGCCTCCTTCACAAGGATGAAGGAGCTTGTGCTCACCCCTCCCATCTGATGGGCTTAGGAAACAAGAACACAGAATCGAGTCACCCAGGGCTCAAGGTTTATCCACATCAAACACCACTAAGGCGTGAACCCCTCCGTTAGCACCCTCATCAACTCTTCCTGGCTTCTGCTTGTATGCCGCTAGTGACAGGGTGCTCGCCTCTACTGAGGCAGCTCCTTCTGTATTGGAGGTCTTGGAGCCATCCCTATAACCTCCTTCTACTGATATAAGGCAGGCTCTTGGGTATATGCCTTATATCAGTAGAAGAAGGTTATAGAGATGGCTCCAAGACCTCCAATACAGAGGAGCTGCCTCAGTAGAGGGGTATATGCGGGCTTCCCTGGTGGCTTAGAGGTTAAAGTATCCACTTGGAATGCGGGAGACCAGGGTTCGATCCCTGGGTCGGGAAGATCCCCTGGAGAAGGAAAATGGCAACCCACTCCAGTACTCTTGCCTGGAGAATCCCATGGAGGGAGGAGCCTGGTAGGCTACAGTCCATGAGGTCCAAAGAGTGGGACACGACTGAGCGACTTCACTATCCTATCCTATCCTTGGGTATATGCAGGAGTCACACCTAATGGGGCCCTAGAAGTGTCCCCAAGTCAGTGGGGGCAATCAGGGGTGACACTGCATACCAGTGAGGCTGGTGCCTGCCCTTGGGCATGCTGTTGGGAAGGCAGGAGAAATGACCAATGAACCAATGACCGCCTGCTTGAGCCAGTTCTGTTCAAGGCAGTGAGCGGAGACTCTAAGCGGCCACAAAGGCTACTACCAAGCCCAGAGACTCCCGTCAGGTAGATTTTGAGTCTGTGCTTCACACAGCACACCTAGGAACAATCCTGATCTGTATCCATACATTCATTCACTCATTATTGGCTATCACTGGCCAGGCACTTGGCTGGCAGCAGGGATGGTGACGCTGTGGGCCACCGCACTGCCTGGGGATCAGAGTTGTTACCTTGCTAATTAGACAGCTAACCGTCACTGAGCACTTCCTGTGAGACAGGCACTTCCTGTTTACTTCCGTGTAAAGGGCATAGCATTTCCCACCCAGTCCTAACTCCCAGGAGGGTGATGCGAGTCTGCTGGGCACCCCAGCTCTGAGCACCTGATACAGTCAGTGCCCAGTAAGTGTGAGTTGTTGCCATTTAAATCTCCACAACAAACACCGTGGCTCCTAGTTTTGGTTGCCCCATTTTGTGTACTGAGAAATTCACACCTTTATAAGTTGGGTAACGCGTCTGGGGCTACACAGTTCCCAAAAGGCTGAGTCAGGATTTGGATCTGGGCCATCCAAGATCCCGAAACCTGATTAAAGAATGGGTGCAGAAAAAAAGGAAAAAAAAAAAAAAAAAATCAGAGCTGGAGTCAAAATGCCCACCTAGCTAGAAGCCTGGGGGAACCACTCACCTTTCTCTGCCCCCTTTGTTTATCTTGCAAAGAAGAGGGAGTTTGTCAGCAGCCTTGCCTCCCTCTTCCAGCCACCTCCTCCCTCACTGAGACCATCAGCCAAGATAGGGAGGTAGGTGGTTTTTCTAGGGAGGAGGTTGGTGGGAGGTGCGGTAGGGAAACACATTACTGGTAACAAAGGATTGAAAGGAACCCAGAATCTTGGTGTGTGTCTAGGGAGTTGTTGCTGTAGGAATCTAGTTTTAGGCTGAAAGGTTCCCAGAAAGCCTGAGATCCCCAAACTCCATTCTCACCCCTCTTCCCCACCACAGGATGTGTGGATATAAAAGGACTCACCACAGTGCCCTCCCCCACGGTGCCAACGAGCCCCAGATAAGATCCTTGTCCCCCGACAGTGCAATTTGCCGCAACCTGGTTGAGGTCGGATATTAGGCTGGAGAATGGCTGTCTCTTATACACATCTAGATGTGTATAAGAGACAGGCTCTGGGCCAGGGAGCTGGATGCGTGTTGGAGGGTGACTGCTGAGACCAAGACCACCCCTGCTCTCGCAGACATCCCCCCGCCCCCGACACATACCCCCTACACTCCTCAGACACCCACTACGTGCCGACCCTGGGCTAGGCACACAGATACGCCAGCGAACTGGACCTCAGCCGGCCCTGGGCACTCTGAACCTAACCCTCAAGTCCACCAGGGTGTCTTGAGAAAGTTGCTGGGGTCACTTGCATTCTAAGCCATTCTGAGCAATTCCTGTCTCTTATACACATCTGGGGATGAGGAGGCCGACGGAAGGGAAGAGGAAGGTGTAACAGGAAGAGCCTCAAATCCTGACCCTGGTTCCACTCCCAGCTCTGCCGCTGACTTGCTGGGGGTTATGGGGTGGGGTCTCTGCCCTTTCCAGGCCTCAGTTTCCCAACTGGCAAAACCAGTTGGGACAGGTTTAGACCTTTTTCAGTTGTCAAGTCCTGTCGGGGTCTTCGAGAGCCCTGCCCTGCCCTGCCCCGCGCGGGCGGCGCGATGTGAGGCGCCCGAGGGCCCGAGTCCCCCAGCTCCGCGCAGCGCCGGCGCCAGCAGGCGCTACGAACGTAAGTTCTGCTCCCCGCCGCCGCTTCGGAGCCTCGCACTTTCCCTTCCCGCCGCCAGCCGGCCGGGTGCCTGCGCAGCTCAGCCCAGCGGGGCTCTCGCGGCCGCAGGGACCGCCGGGGACAGTGAGGACCCAGTGCGCGCGAGCCGGGCGCCCCAGCGCCTCTCGGCGCCGGCAGGTTCTGCCGGGACCCCGGGGATCTCCGCCCCCACCCCCATCCTCGGCTCTCCCGGGCGCCGTCCCGCAGCCCCTTCTGGTCCTCTCGTTCGCGCTCTCCGCTCGCTGCCCTGTCCTCTGACTCGGTTTCCCTTTCTCCTCCGGCTTCCTCCCTCCTCCGTCTCCTCCCTCCTGGACTGTTGATTCCGCCCTCCGCCTGCCCGTCTCGGGCTCGGGCTCTCTGCTTCGGAGCGAGGGAGAAGCCGAGCGGAAAGCAGTTTCTCCCGCTCTGGGGTCTGACTCGGTCCCTGCGCTCGGTTCTCTGTCCCCTCCCCCGCTCCATCCCCGTCCCCATCCTCCTCCTCCCTCCATTGTTCCCAGGTCCGGGGTGCGCGCGGCACAAACTTGCGAGACCCTTTCCTCGCCCCCCTGGGTCGAGGCTGGAGGTGGCGGAGTTCCCGCTGCCCACAAGTCTGGCCGGATCTTCTGGTTCGGGCGGCCGGGGGCGGGGAGCACCGCGGGCGCCCAACAGCCCAGAGCTACCGCCTGGAGCCCCCCAGCTCGCAGACTCGAGCCTCAGAAAGTGGGTGGGTGTCTGGAGCTGGGAGATAAAGGACCCATGGGAGGGGGGAGGAGCCAGACCGAGAGACCCCAGTCTCCCGGGTTGGGGGCTGCAGAGGCGGGAGCCGCGCCTAAGCCCCAGTTGTTGGGAGGGGGTTAGGGACGCACAGGTGGAAACCGGCGCTCCCCACTCTCCCGAGCCGCGCGCTTAGCGGGACGGGGGCCGTGCGGGCCCATTGTCCTGGCGCTCAGTGGCCGGGGACTGCCAACCCAGGGCCGTGAACTCGCACCCACCCTGGGGGTCCACAGGGGAGCCGGCAGAATGCCGCGCCCACCCCCCGGCGCCCCCAGCACGGTGGGGATCTCGCTCGGCGTCCTGTCGCCCCGCCCTCCCCCGCCCGATCCCGGGCTCCCGCCGCCCCCGCGAGGCCCGGGGGGAAGCGGGTTTCTACCCGGGAGCGAAGGGGGCGGGGGCGGGAGCCCGGTGGAGGGTGGAGGCCGAGAGCCCCGAGGCTTCTCCCGAGCTCCGAGTCCGAGCCCAGCGCCGACGCCCAAGGCGGCCCCGCACTTCCTGCTTGATTTCCTTCGGACAAACTTTTCCTGGTGGGGCCGTCCTGCGGGGAGGGCACCGGGGATGCCAGCCCCCACTGAGCGGCCTCTTGGACCTCCAGCCCTGGTGGCTTGTGGGGAGGGGGCGGATACCTTCTCTTCCTCCAGCCCGCAGGTACCAGGGACTCCGTCCTCCAGGCAGGTCCATGGCTCTGAGTTGCCACCTGGAAGGAGGTGGTGAGAGGGTTGTTGCAGAGCCAGGAGGGGGCAAAGTCCATTTTTCAGCCTCGTTCCGTTTAGCCCAGGGGGAACGAAGATTTTTCTTGTTGGGTTGTTAGTCTAATAAATAGGACCAAGTATTCTCCAGGCCTTTGTTACCCCATCTGTAAAATGGGCTCTCTGGCCTCCAAGGTCCCCTCCAGGCCCCATTGTCTTGGGGACCTGCGGCTCTGACTCCTTTTCTGCCTGCTTGCTGTCAGCTTAATACATCCTTCTAAATTTGGAGTGGAGGGCTGAGGCCCAAAGCCCTCCACCCATGTTTGGCTGGTCAGCACCTGCTGGATCCTCAGCTCAGGCCTGTTCTCTGCAGAGCTGTCAATCCCACCCCCAGCCCAGGGCCTCCAGCCCCACTCTCAGCCGCCTCCCCTCCGGCGGATCTTAGGGTGCTCTCTCCCCTGTCTACTTCCTCGTGCTTGTTGGTCCTGAGGTTGGCATGGGAGGGCCCGGGGAGTTAGCAGTGACCTGTGATATTCACACAGCCCAGAACTGTTCTTCCCTTTCTTTCATTTACTGAACAAAACTGTTAGTGAGGGCTAGGCCAACATGATTTAATGAACAAAGTGCCAGATATAGTTCTGGGCACTAAGAGACCGCTGTGAACAAAATTGAAAGATTCTTGCCCTTCTGGAGCTGACACGGAGTGGGGGAGGGACAAATAACTGATAAAGTAAATAAGCAAATTATATAGTATATTGAGAGGCGAGGCGGGGGGAAGTTGAGTGTTGAGGCCAAGAGTGGGGCCACCGTTTCAAATAGGGTGGTCAGGGTGGTCTCCCTGAGGAGGTGACTTTTCAGCTAAGGTTTTGAGAGAGTGAGCTTTGGGGAGAGTTTCAGGGACTAAAGATCTGTCAGAGAACAGCCTGTGCACAGGCCCTGGGGCGGGCCTATGCCTGCTTTTTTTGAGGAACTGTAAGGAGCCAGCGGCTTCCCTGGTGGCTCAGTGGTAAAGAATCTGCCCGCCAATGCAGGAGACCTAAGAACTGTGGGTTCGATCCCTAAGTCAGAAAGATCCCCAGGAGGAGGAAATGCAACCCACTCCGGTATCCTTGCCTGGGAATCCCAAGGACCGAGGAGTCTGGCGGGCTACCGTCCATGGGGTTGCAAACAGTCAGACAGGACAGAGTGACTGCGCACGCACCCCCAGGGAGCCAGTGCAGCCAGGGTAGAGAGAGGGTAGAGACGAGGCAGGAGACGAGGCAGGCTGGGAGGGGATACGCACTCCCGTCTCACAGATGGAGGAAGGGATGCTCAGAGGTGACATGTGAGTAACCCCAGGGCAAGCCACTCAGGAGAGGCAGCTGCGGGGGGCGGGGGGGCGGGTGCCCAGTGTTCTAACTCCAAGCCCATAATATTGTCCCTTCACCCTGCATCGCAACCATTTATTCACAGCAGTGGTTGCGCCTCTCGCAGGGCCAGGCCTGGCCAAATGCTGGGGACACGGAGGGGAGCCACCCAGGCTCAGTCCTGGCCCTCCCCAGGTGCTCCCTCCCCACCTGCGGTCAGTACACTCAGGCTGGCATCTTCCTCCTGAGCCAGAGTTCCCTCCTCCCACTTCCTTCCTATGGCCGCTCTCCTGTAAGCACCGCCGACTCCTATCCACATGTGGCCGCTCCAGGGAGGCCTGTTCTGAAGCTGATATGGCCAGGGGAGAAGCCGAGCGGGGAAGTTGAATTTCCTTGTCTGAAAATAATAGCAACGTGATTTTTGAGAGTTCACCAGAGATCAGCACTGTTTTCGGCGTTTCTGTGCCGCTTCTCATCGGGGGGAGGCACGTGTCATTATGACAGAGGAGGAAACTGAGGCCCAGATGGTGTCACAGGCCCAAGGCCATGCAACTAGCGAGCGATGGAGCCAGATGTCAGCACAGGTCTTTTGAGTCATGCCAGAGCCCCACATCCTAGGGAAGGTGGTCGGTTCTGGTCTGTGGTTCTGGCCCATCCAGGCCCCAGGAGAAGTACCGGGACCTTTCTGCTTCCCTCTCCCAACCCACCCAAAAGGCAAATAGCTTCTTGCTTATGAAAAAACAAGTTGGCTCAAAATAGTGGGGCATTTCTTCAGGGAAACTCCCTTTCTCCTCCCCTCCAAGTTTCTGAGCATCTTCAGGGGCGCGGGAGGTGGGAGGAGTCGGAGGGGCAAGGGATATGTCCACTGCCTTCTCATAAGAACTCGTGGGATCTGGAAGCCAGGCTGTCCTGATGACTGGCCCCACAGGGTCTGGAGGCACCAGCTGCCTTTGAGGGCCCTGACGCGGTCACTGGGCCAAGGGGGAGGCTGGCCCATTCCTGGGTTGAAAAGGACGGGAATTCTCCATGTGTTCTGCCCTTTATGAGAGTAGGGACAGGGATGCCACTCGCAGTGACTCCTGAGTGGCGCTGGATGGCCATCAAAGGGCTGCCCCCCCACTGTGACCCCGCCTCCCATGTCCCCTCCTTCGTGCCCCTTGCCTGCCCTGCCCTCGCACCCTCTCCACCACAGCAGGGGATGTTTATTTTTTTTCTGTCCCTAAGGCCTTAGAGATGTTCGTGATGAAAATGTGGGCTTTCCTCTGTCCGGGAAATTCTGTAGCTTCAAAAGAAAGAGAACTAGTAGAAAGGCAGCCAGAATGTGTGTTTCCAGAGCCAGTGAGCGAGGTGCTGGCGGGACTTGGGGGCGGGACAACCTGTGCTGGATTCTTTGCTGGAACTGGAGTGTGGCTGGTGAGTGACAGGGTCTGGAAACCGAGTCAGGAATATCACAGCCAGGAGGGGCCCTGGAAACCACACTTTCATTTTTGAGACGGAGGAACTGAGTCCCAAGATCGGGCCCCGGCTTACCCTCTCCCACGGGGGCAGAGTCTGTTGTTGACCTCAGTTGTCCTGTCTCCCAGCCCAGTGACTCAGGACTCAGCCTTTCAGCTTCTGTCAAAGCCTCTGCTGCCAGCTCCTGTGTTCCTGGAGCTTCTTGGAAATGGGTCGTGGAATCCCTTTCTTGGCTACCGAGCCTTGTCATGGGGGCAGGATTTGAGTCGAGTTTTTTCCTCTCCTCAGCCGGTTCCACTCTGTCATCCTCGCCCTTGACGCATCCTTAGCCCGGGTGGTGAAGCTGGTACCCGAGAGAGGTGGATGAGGTGCCCCGCCCTCCCCTCCCCTGACTCACCGGCTCCTTGTGAG
Source organism: Cephalophus harveyi (assembly GCA_006410635.1). NCBI lineage: Eukaryota > Metazoa > Chordata > Mammalia > Artiodactyla > Bovidae > Cephalophus > Cephalophus harveyi. The sequence continues at coordinate 400,069 of SJYT01011194.1, forward strand.
ACAAGGCGGGCTGGCCTTTAGAATAACTGCGCTCTGCTCTCGAGGGACACGCTGCAAGGAAGTCCTGCCGTGGGGTACCCTCGCCTCGGCTTCTGCCCTTAGCCTGTGTGTGCTGAGAAAACTCCCTACCCTGGCACAAACCTGCCCCCGAGAGGCCGCCGTGATCGTGGCCGTGATGCACAGCGTGACCCTGCCGGCAGCTCAGTAAGTCAGGCGTTGCCACCCTGTTAACAGTGAAGGGACGGAGGCTCCAGGAAGTCCATCTGCCCAAAGGCACAGGACTCGTGGGGCAGAGCCCAGAGACTTGGACCCTTGAGACTGGAGACTCACTCTGCCTGAGGGCCTAACCAAGCGGAGGGTTCAAGGCTGGGGGTCTTTAAACCCCCTTCTTGCCCAAGGGGCTGATGGGGTACCCTAGGGAAGGCCTGCAAGAAGGATGATGCTGGCTCTGGACCTCCTCGCCCCCGAGGTGCCCTTGCTGGGGCTCTCCCTGCCTCCCTTCCCTCTGCCCAGAGCCGGGAGACTCCGGCTCTCACTTCCCCCACTCCTCCGCTGCAGGTTCCAGTCCCCATTTCCAGCTATTTTGTACCAACGTGATAACAGAACAATGGGTCTCCCTGCAGCCCTCCCCAGGTCCTGCCAGAGTCACAGGGCCTTGATCCAAGGGAGGCTGGACCCCAGGGCGGGGTTCAGATGCTAGCAACCCGCCAGGGACTTTCAAGGGAAGGTGTGATGGGGAAGAAAGCTTAGAGCTCGGTTCTTGTTGGATGTCATGTTCACCACACCACACCCCCAGCCCACACATGGGCACGTGCACACACACACACACACACACACACACACACACGAGCTCCTCTCTGAATATCCATTAGGCACCATTAACTTGGTTGGAATTTCAGCTTTGTCACTTAGCCCGAGATACACATGTGTGTAAGTCCCTTGGGCCTTAGTTTCCTTATCTGTAAGACAGCCATTCTCATCGGGCTCTGGGGGTGAGCGCGGAGTGCCTGGTCTGGAAGTACTTGTGCACTGCCTCCTTTCCTGGGGTGGATGATCGGGGGGCGTTTCTCCTTACAGGTGCGCTGGCCCTCCCACAGAGGGCCATGTTTGCAAAGGAAGCAGCTCTTGGCTCTGATACTCAGCAGCAGCGACTCCCCACTGAATCACCAGAGGCTTGGCAGCTGGTGGGTGTTTTGGGCCCCCTCCCCTGCCGGTTAGGTTCCTAAGCCAGCTCTCGTTGGGGCACAGTCTCCACGAAGGGGACTGCTCTGCAGTCCATCTGTTTCTATGGAAACCAGGCTTCCCGGGAAGGCTCTGGGGGGGTTGGGAGAGAGGTCCTGCAAGACTGGCACGGGAGTGATGCCCCAGCCCCACGGATCTGCTGTGGGGGCAGGGCCTGGACAGCTGCGCCGTTAGTGTTCATCGCCGTCCTTTGGGGAGCACCAGGGGCCCGGCCCCTCCACTGCCTTTTCTCAGTCTGTCTAATCAAAACCCCGTGAGCTAAGAATTCGCCCTGTGGTTTCACAGATGAGGAGGTCGGAGAGGTCAGGTAACTTTCCTGACATCACAGAACAATTGAGAGAAAGGGTTGGGGGTTTGAACCCACGTTTGCCCAATCATTAAGTATACACCCACCCCCCCCCCCCCCCCCCCCCCCCCCCCTTCTAAC
>SJYT01011194.1:402254-460332 GCA_006410635.1 Cephalophus harveyi
CCCACGCCCCCCCCTCCTCGAGCTGTCCAGGCCCCGTCAGTAAGCCCTGCCCTGTGGCACTCCCCTCCAGATCGCTACGGCTTTCTGACGTCTGGGAGTGGGGTCTCATCCCACGCTCTCGTCCAATCTCCACCCATTTCCTGGGCACCCCAGATGCCAGGGAAAACCCCTGACACTCTTGGGGAGTCTTCAGCACCCCTGACCTGCTTGCCCAAGGCTGCCTGGCGGAGGAGGTGCCAGATTGAAACCCAGCTCTGCCTGACCACAGAGTCCCTTCCCTGCCCTTTCTGTGTCATAAGCTCAGGCATGGCCTGGGGCAGCGCCTGCCCTCCCTGGGCCTCAGCTCTCTGCCTTGTCCTGCCAGTGTGTGGATCAGAGCCTCCCCTCGGGCCCTGCCAGCTCAGAGAGTGATCCTGAGTCTTCTGGGTGGGGTGAGGGAGGCCTGCTTGCCTTGGCCCCACTGTCTGGGCTTCGTCTGTGCCATTGAGTATCTCTGTGTCCGGGGGCCCGTGGGACAGTTCTCAGGTGGGGAGATTACCAGTTCTACCTTCAGATCGCTGGGTCCTGGGGAGGCCAACTGGCCCAAAACGCTGAGAAGGATGGGCCGGAAGTGGCCTGTGGCCGCCACTGAGGGTTCAGAGCGGCGAGGGCACTGTGCCCTAGGCAGGCGCCCTGGAGGAGGGGCGCTGCAAAGCCCTTGAGGAGCCGGGGGCCTCGGGGTGGGAGGAGCAGAGGGCCGTGGTTCAGAAAGGGGAACAACTGTTTGAAGGCCCGTGATTTGCTGGTTTACTGGGAATTGAGCTCAGAGAAGCTGGCTGGGGGCAGCATGCAAAAGGCCATGAACGCTGGGTCTGGGGGCTGCAAGCTGAGTTTCCCCTTCTCCTCGCCTGGCTGGTGGAGAGGCGGCCCTCCTCCCGCCCCTCTCTCACTTGCCTTGGGCAGCCTGGCACCCCCCGGGGGAGCTCTCGGGGCCCTTCAGGAGGCAGCAGGGCCCGGGAACGGAAGCTTGGCAGCTGTGACAGGCAGGCTTTTTCCACTTGCACGGCTGGGTGAGGAAAGGGGAGGCGGAGGAGCTCGGCCTGGCCTGGCCCTGGGCAGGGCGGAAGGGCGCTTTGCTGTTGGCGGTACACACTCCCTCCCTCCCCCACGCTTCGGCAGAGTGCCCCTTCTCACTGGCACAGGGGCAGAAACTGGGAGAGCTGCAGCGCCTTACAGAAGCAGGATTCGAACCCAGGTCTGGCTGTCCCAAAGCCAGTATCCAGCCGGGGTGCAGCGAGGGAGCGGGGGACACTCCCTGCATCCTCTTAGGTTAAAGTGGGGCCACTCCTAAAACAGACCCCTGGAGAGGCCTTGAAAGGGAGGACAATTCCCGGGCAGATGGGGGTGTGGGGTCGTCACGGGATTGGGTGCTTAAGGGTTGGTGAGAGCTGCCCACCTGCCCTCCCTGGGGGGACCAGGGCCTGGTCCTGGGGTGAAAGCCCCAGGACTCTGTGCTCAGAGCAGTTAGCTCCATCGGGCCGGCCGGCTGCTGGGGACCCTGCTCCCTGGAGATAAAGTTCAGGATCTCACTTTCCCTGGGAGGCTGCAGGGCCCGTTGTCGGTGGTGAGCTCACTGCTGGGGCCGGGCCCTGGGCTCCAGGGGTGGCGACAGTGGGTCCCCCCTGCCCAGTTGCCGGACGGCAGTGTCTGTGGATAAGGCTTATCCCACCTCAGCGATGCTGGACGTCTGATGGTGCCCAGGACGCTGTGACCCCCCAGCCGTCCGTACCAGCCCTGGGCCTGTGATGCCAAGGGGAGCGCTGTGCTGTGTTGATGGGGAGGGCACAGGGGTCAGAGGAAGGCAGCCGACCCTCCAAGCAGGGATCGCTGACCTGGCCTGGAGCGGCGACCTTAGGTGATGGGATTGAGATCTTGGGGCTTTGTCCAGCGGGTGGAGATGTTAGGCAATGCTAGTTCGGCCATCCTCCTGATCCTTCCCAGTCTCCATCTGAACCCCTGCCGCATGGGGGGGCATGGGGAGGAGGGGGTGTCTGTGTATCAGTGCCCATCTCAGCCGAGCGCTTGGCGTGGGCCCGGCACTTCCGTACGCTCTCCCCATGCGTGTTTTCTCACAGCATTCCGGTGAGGGAAGCCCCTTGGCTTTCCCAGCTGCAGATGGGGCCACTGAGGCCCAGAAAGGTTAAGTGACTTGCCCACAGGCACACAGCTAAGAAGTGGCAGACCTGGGCTTTGAACTCGGGAGAGTACACTTCGGCAGCTAAGCTCTTCCGGCTTGAGCAGTTAGCTGGCCCTTTATAAACTGCTTTCTGGCCATTGTTTTGTCTCCTTTGACTAACGCTAGGGACGATGTAAGGATTCTTGTTTCCATTTCACAGATGAGAACACTGGGGCTCAGAGAAGCAACTTGCTCTGATTGGTGGCTGACAGATCAGCTTCCCCACCCACGCTGTAAGCTACTTAAGGGCAGAGGCCGGGTGCCACCACCCCGTGCCCGGCTCACAGCTAAGCCTCACTAAACGTACTTCTTTCATGTAAACGTGCAGGTGCTCTGCTGTGTGCTGGGACCAAGCTTCCCTTTTTGCCCCTGGATCTCTAGGAGCTGAGAATTACAGCTCCATTTCACAGATGGGGAAAACCGAGGCTCAGAGCTACGTGATTTGTCCACACAGCTAGTGACAGGCACAGCAGTACTGAGGCAGCCTGGCCGGTCTGGGTGAGAAGGGTTAAAATGCCAGGGAGACCTATATGAAGGGCCAAAGTCAAGTTTGAGAACAGCTGATGCTGGGGAGAACGTGAAGGAACAGGAATACGCATGCATTGTGGGGAAACGTAAACGGTTCGCTGCTTTGGAACGCAGTCTGGCACTTTCTCCTAGAGCTGACTGTAGATTTACTGTATGTTGTAATTCAATATAATTCCACGCCCAAGCATTTTCCTTAGAGAAATGAAAACTCGTGGTCACCCCCGAACCTGCACATGAATGTTTATTGCAGCTCTATCCTTAACGATCAAACTCTGGAACAGCTCACATGTCCGTCAGTGAGTGAGTGACAGGGGAAATGAACTGGTACATTGACATCCGGGAATACCACTCTCCTTCCAAGCGGAAGGGACCGTCCATACACACAGCGTGGATGGGTCTCAAAGGCACGATGCTGAATGAGAGAAGGAAGCGGGTCTCCGAGGTTATATACTGTATGATTCCTTTTATGTAACACACGTGCACAAACAAAACTATAGCGACAGATGCGAGATAACAGATGGGTGGTTGCCAGGGGTTAGGGGCGGGGGAGGGTCCGAGTGGCGAGGGTCCTGATGTGGAGGGGGTGGTTACCTGTCCTTGTGCTACGATTCTTTGCACTACAGACCACAGAGAAGGTCCATTTTGCTGAATGCAAATAAACAAAAGACCAAAGGGGAGGCTGGAAGTGGAAGCGGGGCTGCCAGGTGCTTCCTTGGTGGAGGGCCGGGTGGGGGCCAGGCCTGGGCTGTTCCTCGCAGCGGCTCGCTGACTCCCGTGGGTGGCCACCAGCGGTCCATCTGGCATCGGGAGGGATGCAAGTCTAATTATAACCTTCTACCTGGATCTCCAAGAAGGTGGTGGGAAGTGCCTGAGCTGTGACAGTGGCTGGGCCGCCTCCCCCCGCCGTCCCGCCCCGAGGAGCCCAGTTACACCCTGGCTCCCCAGGCTGGGGTTGGCGGCCACCCCCCCTCTGACCGGCACTGGGCATTGGGCTGCCTTCCGGGTCACCGCCAGCTGCTGCCACCCACTCCCGAGCATGTATATACACGGGAGGGAAGAGCATAGCTGCCCTCTTCTTACAAATGAGGCGCTAGGCTGCGGGGCTTAGGAGGGCTGCTGGGTCTGGACATCACTCACAAAAGACCTCCAGTCAAAAGCAGGGACATTACTTTGTCAACAAAGGTCCGTCTAGTCAAAGCTATGGTTTTTCCAGTGGTCATGTATGGATGTGAGAGTTGGACTATGAAGAAAGCTGAGCACCGAAGAATTGATGCTTTTGAACTGTGGTGTTGGAGAAGACTCTTGAGAGTCCCTTGGACTGCAAGGAGATCCAACCAGTCCATTCTAAAGGAAATCAGTCCTGGGTGTTCATTGGAAAGGCTGATGCTGAAGCTGAAACTCCAATACTTTGGCCACCTGATGTGGAGAGCTGACTCATTGGAAAAGATCCTGATGCTGGGAGGGATTGGGGGCAGAAGGAGAAGGGGATGACAGAGGATGAGATGGTTGGATGGCATCACCGACTCAATGAACATGGATTTGGGTGGACTCTGGGAGTTGGTGATGGACAGGGAGGCCTGGCGTGCTGCGGTTCATGGGGTTGCACAGAGTCGGACACGACTGAGCGACTGAACTGAACGTGAATGACCATTATCTCCAGACTCGGGGCTGGTGTGTGCCGTGCCCAGTTCATCCGGTCTAAAGCCACAGTATCTGAACGTCCCGCTGTTTGAGGCTTTGTTCTGATGTTTGTTTTCTGGGTGCTTTATTTTGTTCACCGGGAGGCTGGAGGACTGGAGGTGACCTGGGGATGTATCCGTGTCCTCCCTCTGGAAGCCCTGGCTGCAGCTGGGAGGCTGAGATGTTGGCTGGGACTGCCTGACAGGAAGACCCGCATCTGAGGCCTGGTCAGGGGCGTCTGGCAAGCCCACTTCGGGTCCCTGGTCGAGACACAGGCAACTTCTGAGCCTTGTCGGTTTTGGGGGGGTGGTTCTCCTGCCCTTCTGGAGTTATTGTGGGTGGGAATGAGGTGCAGGAATGTGGGAGGCACCTGGCATGGGTGAGGCACCTACTAGGGTGGGGGTTTCTTCCATTTTTTTAACCTGGTCTCTGTTGAACTTCATTGAACTTGGCTTCCTCATCTGTAGAATGGGTACAAGCGGTACCCATCTAGCAGGATGGCTGTGGTCACAGGAGGTCCCCTCGGGGCCAGCTTCTGGACACCTTGACCTCACTGTGGCTTACACTGTTGTCTCCGCATAGATTTTGTGCTGACGGAAGGTGAGGACGGCCACTCAACCCATCTCAGTGTCTCCATCGCCCGGCACACAGTAGGTGCTCAAGATCCGGCCGGAGGTGGAGTTGGGGGGAGGCTGGCGACTGGGGGTCTTCGTGGCTTATGGGCGGTGGGTGGGGAGAGCAGGGAGACGCAAGGCCGGCCTGCTGCCCCTAAGCCTGGCCAGCCCTCCTGGCCGGCCCTCCTTTGGCTCAGCTGGGTCCTGGGGTCCCCCCTCCCCTTCTTTCCAGTGCTGGCAGGCTGAGTGGAGGTTGTCTGGGAGTGTGGGTGGGTGGGAGGGCTTGCTGGGCAGTAGGAATTGTCTGGGCAAAAATTCAGTGGGGGCCTGGACCCCAGCACTCAGGACCCCTACCCAGGCTTGGGCAGACTCTTCCCTTTTTTGGCAAGGCTGACCCAGGCCCCAGTTAACTCCCTGCCTCCAAGAATCTTTGGGTCTGGTCTCCATCTGGCCTGAATGCCTAGTCCTAGGCCTGCATTTCCCCTAGGAATGTCTGTAAGGCTTCCTCCAGCCTGGTCACTAGGGGTAGGCCACATCCATTTAGGCCAGACGGGCTGATAGAGCTGGAAGGCCTTAAGACCATCTGCTCTAAACCATTTTACAGATGAGGACGTTGAGGCCAGGACAGGACAGTGAGTTGCCCGTTTCATCCCACAGCTGGGTGGTTAGGAAGCCCAGAACTAAGCCCGGGCCCTCAGAGTCCTCCTCTGGTGACCACCTGCTGACGGGGAGGCCTCCCGCGGCCCCAGGCTGGGTCTGGCCGCCTTCTGAGATCTGGATGCTGGTCAAGGTCGGTGGCTGAGACTGGTGTCGCCCCACAGCTCCGCTGCAGAGGCCGGGCTCCAGGACAAGATGGCAGCCAAACAGCCCCCGCCTCTCATGAAGAAGCACAGCCAGACGGACCTCGTGAGCCGCCTGAAGACCCGCAAGATCCTCGGCGTCGGGGGGGAGGACGACGACGGGGAGGTCCACCGCTCCAAGGTGGGCCGGGGCCGGAGGAGGGGCCTTGAACCAACCACACACGGGGGTCTACCTCTGAGCACCAATTTGAGGAGGCGGGTCTGGCCCACCGTTTGGGGAGAAGAGTAGCTGAGACCCATATAGTTGCAGGGGGCCCCCAGATTCAGCTCATATTTTCTGGAAACGTAATGGATACGTGAGAGTAATAGCAGCAATAATGAAAACGGATGGTTAGAATTAGTTGAGTGCTGATTATTTGCTTGTTATGGCACCAGCTGTTCTAGAAGCATTATTTAATCTTCCTGTTAGCCCTGGGAGATGTAGGTTCAGTTATTAACCCATTTTATGGATGAGGAAAACTGAGGCTCAGAGAGATTAAAGACTTGCCCAGGACCACACCAATAAATGGTAGAGCCAGGCTTCAAGTCCACAGCGGGCAGATGCCTGAACTCACATTTCTCAGCCCCCATATTTTCAGCTTCCCCTGGGCCCTGGTATCAAGGGGAGGCAGAGTGGCCTCAGTGTGACCCTCCCAGCCTAGGTGACTCTGGCTAAGCAGAGGCACCCAGGTGGATCCCTGGGCATCTGGCAGGCTCTGGGAGGTAGGGAGTGAACTGGGCAGACAGCGCTGCCTTCTGACCCCTCTCTGTCCACAGATCAGCCAGGTCTTAGGCAATGAGATCAAGTTTGCTGTTCGAGAGCCTTTGGGGCTCAGGTGAGCATTGACTTGTGAGTTGGTTGGGGGCAAGGCTGTGGGGAGGGGCCCTGTGTAGTCTAGTCCTTGGTTCCCTCCTCCAGACAGCTGTCCCTCCATCTTGCCTGGAGAGGGGGGTCTGGGGTGGGGCCTGGGGGTGGCCGCGAGGGGTCTGCCTCTGACCTTCCTCTCCGCGTCTCCCAGAGTCTGGCAGTTCGTCTCCGCTGCGCTCTTCTCCGGTATCGCCATCATGGTGAGTCCTTGCCCCAGCCCTGGGACCCGGCGCCCTCTGCTGCCCCAGCACCCACGGGCCACTGGGCCATCATACCGGCGCCTCTGCTGTCCAGGCCCTCTGGCCGCCTCCCTGACTTGTGCGGATGCTCATCCCCGCCGTGCCCTGCCCCGGAGCATCCGAGGTCCCCTGGTCCGTGGTCCTGACTCTTTGTCCTTGGAACCTGAGATCTTCTCTGCTGGCATGGACGGGGTGGGGGCAGTCGGGGTCCTGGCCCTGGACTGCTGCCGGGGAAGGAAGGCGATGACCAAGGGGAAGGGTCCACAGGGAGCCCCTCACCCCGAGCCTCCCGCCCACTGTCCGCAGGCCCTTGCCTTTCCCGACCAGCTCTACGATGCGGTCTTCGACGGAGCGCAGGTGACCAGCAAGACCCCCATCCGCCTCTATGGCGGTGCCCTCCTCAGTGAGTATTGCTGGGCGGACGCTGGGAAGGCGATGAGCAACTGGGGCGGGGCGTGGAGGGCGAGGGAAACCTGGGGCGCCTTTCTTTTCTTTGTGCTGGGGCTCCGCTCTCCCTTCAGCTGCCGTCTCTCTGCTGGGTGTGTGCTGCCATCTTGCGGCCACTGGTGGAACATCGCCCGTGGTTTGGGGCGGTTCTTAACCATCATCAGACAAAGCACTTACTGAGCGTGCAGTGCTCCACCCGGGCACTGGGATGGCGAGACGAAGGCAGCCCAGGCTCCGCCCTCCAGGGTCTCACAGCCTAGAAGAGGAGGCGAAATGAGCACAGCGTCTGTAAAACCCTCACCGCTTCTAGCAGTGCCTGTTAGGAAACTGAATGACATTTAAAGACCTGCGCCTGTGGTGTCCCTCCGCGCCGCCACAACTTTCTATGGCTGCCTATTAAGTGCAGGCTAAAGTCCCAGTCTGATGTTCAGGGTTATCTGTGGGGTGCAATCCAGCCTCCCTTCCGAAACCTCCCTGCCTGTGAGTGCGGGCAGGGGATGCCTGGGGTCCTGGCTACTTTGCCGAAGGGAAGAGGAGCAGACCCCTTGCCCCCATCTCAAGAGGGGGGGATCAGGCCACCCCGCGCCCAGTCCCCTCCTTGTCCTTCACCCCAGGCATCTCCCTGATCATGTGGAATGCTCTCTACACTGCTGAGAAGGTCATCATCCGATGGACTCTGCTCACTGAAGCCTGCTACTTCTCGGTCCAGTTCTTGGGTGAGTCCTGAGCTGGACAGTTGCAGGGTGGGGGGTGGGTGACGGCGGGTAGCTGATGGGTTGCGGGTAGCTTGGTCCCTGACCTCCCAGCTCTTGCCACTTGATTTCCGGGAAGTGATGAAAACCTGTGTGAGGGGGAGGGACTCATGTGGCCGCGTTTACCTGTGTGCTCACACACCTGTGCCTGCACGGCCGACGTGTGCCTCTACCCTCCTGAATGCACATCGGTGCATCCACCACCCTCTGCTCCCTTGTGTCCCCAGCACAGGGGGGGACAACACACATCCAGCTGTGCCCACATGCTCGCCCCCATCCCTGCCACGTGGGGGACTCACAACAGACGTACCTGTGGGGTTGGGTGGCTGGCCAGATGCCCCAGCTCAGGATGCGGGTGAGGTCAGCCAGGCAGCTGCACCCCGTACTGGGGGGTGGGGAACAGCGCTCCTGACCCCTGTGCCCTCCCGCCTCTCTCCCACAGTGGTCACTGCCACGCTGGCTGAGACGGGGCTCGTGTCTCAGGGGATCCTGCTGCTGCTGGCCAGCCGCCTCCTTTTTGTCGCCATCAGCATTTACTACTATTACCAAGTCGGCCGAAAACCCAAGAAAGTGTAGCCACCCGCCTTGCCAGGGGCCCCTCTGGGGTAGGGAGGCCCTGGGACTGCCCTCGGGTCCCCTTTGGTTCTGGAAGGCAGGAAGCACCCTGCCCTGGGCAGGCAGGGCAGGCGCCTTCCCCTTCCTCCCTGGATGCTGTGATCTCTCGGGCCCTCAGGGCTGGGGAGGGAACGGGGTCCCTCTACCCCGTCCTGCCCCCTGCACGGTGATGCCTCCTTCTCGTGGGTCTCCCGGCCTCTGGATCCCCCTGGACAGAAGCTCACGGGAAAGCTTGAGTCACGGGCCTCCGGCCGAGCCAGGCCCCTTCTTCCCCTATCATGAGACCCTTCTTTCTTAAGAGGCTGTGGACCGCCTCCCTCTCTGTCCCCTGCACCCCCCAGCCAACGATGCCCAAGCAGCCAGACTTGGCTCCCACCCCTGCTTGGAAAACCCGAGACCTCGACCCTGGGCCCCTTCCCTTCCATGCAGGCCCTCTCCGCACACAGGGACCCCTGTGCCGCCTAAATACCCAGCACATCTGTGGGCTGGCAGGGAGCCCTGTGGGGGCCGCCTTTGGTCCAGCACCTCCCTTTCCGCCTCCCAGGGGTAGCGGGGCCCTGTCCTCAGCCCCAGCCTCACTCTTGGCTTCTCTGCCTTGGCCCCAGCTCGTGGAGGCCCCTTCCCTGCCCCTGGCCCCAGGCCGGCCCTGACAGATGGACACCCGGGTAACCCCGGATGAAGGCCTCCTGTCAATGAAGGGGCTTGGGGATCAGGCAGAGAGAAAAGCATTTCCTCCTCACTTGGGCATGTCCTCCGGGGCCTGCTGCACACCTGACTCAGCCCCCTCGTCCACCCTCCCCACTTCCCCAGCGTGCTGCCCTTTGGCCTTCTGTCCTGAGTTTGCCACCGAGGCCCGGCTGTGGGTGTGACTGGGTAACCTTCAAAGCTCAGCAAGGCAAAAAAATAGAAACAGTTCAGCAGGCCGCCTCCACTCACACCCATCTCCCCCAGTGCCCCGGAGGGGCTGAGCCCCCTGCAGGCCCAGCACCCTTGTGCCCACCGCCCACCGCGAGTCCCTCACCTGACGCCCTCCTTCGCTCCGTCACACGGGGATTGGCAGCCCCGGTGTCCTGGGGACGGGTGTGCAGGGAAGCAGGCTGGGCCCCAGACTGGCCTCCTGTCTCAGCACCATGTTGAAGGGGCAGAGTGGTTGGTCCTGAGCTGTAGCCCAGCTCCGGCTGCTGCCACGTGGGGGGCCCCCCACCCCGACCCTGGGCCTCACTGCCCTCCCCCACGCCCACAGCTGTCCCAGTGGCTGCAAACCCGGCCGCATGGCCTTTGCCCAGTGGTGCCATCGCTGTTAACCGAGGCCCGCCCGGCAGGTTGGGAGCCCAAGGCTGCTGACCGCGGCTGAGGGCAGGGGAAGCGGGACCCTGAGGACGGGCCGTTCCCGCCTGGCCTCCATCTCTTGGGCTGAGGTTCTAGTCTCTCTGTAGAATCCTGTCCACCCCTCCGCCCCCGCACCCCTCCACCGAGTCCCAGGCAGACCCGGAGCCAGTGCAGGCTTTGGAAGGAGGTGGTGGTGGCTGGTGGGCCATGCCCCCCGGTCCCGCTGTGTCGAAGCTGACCCATGCTTTTTGAGGCCTGGCTAATGCGCCAGCAAGTGATGGACGGTTTGTCCTAAGAACCAGCTGCTGAGCAGGGGAGGGAGGCTGGCATGGAAGCGGGAAGCGTGGGTGCCGGAGCAGGGCCAGGCCGGGCCGGCCAAGCTGGGGTGGGTGGCACGGCCTTGGCTCCAGAGAGGGTGGACGAGGGCCTGCAGGGACGGCGCTGTCCCTCCTAAAGGTTCGAGAAGATCCAGGATGTCCCTACCCGGTTCACTCCCGCCAAGCTCCTGCCCCGGCCCCAGCCTCCTCCGTCCCCACCCCCAGTCAAGACCACCGTTCCTCACGGTCACTATTTATTCTTCGTTCCTTTTTCTTTTTGTAAGAAACAGTCACAAAAACCAGTGCAAAACCATCAGTGTGGGCGTCCTGTTTTATATTACAAAAACTCCTCTTGATAGATAATATAAAAAAGGGAGGCTCACGGGGGATAAACATGATAAATTAGCTCTGCTACCTACGGCAGGGAACATGGACAGTTTCCAAAATAGACTTCTAGGACCCACCAGGGGAGGGACGAGGGTCTTCTAGGGAGGTGGGGGCTGGGCCCTCAGCTGGCTTGGAGGATCCTGCCTGGGCTTCTTAGGCGTGGAGAGGAGAGGAGGGGCATGGGATGCTGGGCAGGGTCCCAGCCCCCGGCCCTGAGCAGGAAGGTGGCCTCAGTACTGGGCAAGGTATGTGACCAACAGCATGGTCTCCCTGGTTCCTGGTCTCTTCTCAGGCTCCGGAAGTCTCAGCAAAGAGACTCCATGCCCCGCCCCGCCCCGCCCCGCCCCACCCCATGCTAAGTTGCTTCAGTCACGTCCTGATTCTGTGACCCTACAGACTGTAGCCAGCCAGGCTCCTCTGTCCATGGGATTCTCCAGACAAGAATGCTGGAGTGGGTTGCCATGCCCTCCAGGGAATCTTCTCAACCCAGGGATCAAGCCCGCATCTCATATCTCCTGCATTGGCCGGCAGCTTCTTCACCATCAGTGCCCCCTAGGGGGCCCCACCCCCACCCCAGCAGCCCCCAAATTGCCATTTGTGCCCATTGAGGGCTGTTGGGGCTGGGCTTTGCCTTCTCAGGCCTATTCAGAATGGTCGCAGACACCTTGCAAATAGCTGCCAGCCTGTGTTAATGCTACAGAGCAGAGGCCTGCTTCCCCTTTCCAGCCCCAGAATGTAGTCGGTGGGGGCAGATCCGGGCTCCTTGACCCTTTCTGGAAAGCGTTTGGTGATGAGAGACTCACATCCACCCACAAACCCATCTGCCCCAGGTGTTCCTCCACGACCAGCCTTTCATCTCAGGAGCTGGGGGTGGTGCCCAATGCCTGGTTCTTCTTACCTTGAAGGCCCCAAATTCTGGGCAGTGGGGACTGGATGGGGCCATGATGCCTAGGGCACCCCTAAACTGAAGCCACACAGTTGCCCAAATTGACTCTAACCCCTGCTTAATCAGCCTCTTTTTTTTTTTTTGGTCACCTCATACCAGCCATTTGCCTCTGCCAGGAAGTTGGAGCCAAGTGGGTCTGGAGACCTGGCTGGGGTTCCGGTTCCGGCTGCATGGCCTCCAGGGTCCTGGGGATGCTGGGTCTCTAGGGAGTTCATAACATCATTTATGGAGGTGCCAGGGCAGCCAGGTACAGGAGCACTACGGAAAGATTCAGACCAGAGAGGACGGCAGGGAGGGTGCAAGGCGGGAGGGTGGCAATAAGGGGAGGGTCAAACCAAGTCTACAGCAGGCACTGAGCTCTGGTGGCATCAGGTGGCAGAGCAGGGGGGCATGAGCTCTAGGCCGCTGCTCCATCTCCTGGAGGCTGGAAGCTGGCATAGGGCCTGTGAGACAGAATGGGTCCTTCCCAGACCCCAAGGAGGGACAATGATAGGAGGAGAGCAGGCAACATCCTGCCCCTTCCACGCCCATGCCTGTGGCAGACATCACCAATCCAGCCCAAGTTGCTTGGCAGACATCACTAATCAAGATCACACTGTCCTTGCCCACTGAGCCCAGACCAGAGCTCAGATCCTCTGCACAGCTGCCACTCCTGCCTGGTCAGGGTCGAGACGCTTGCAAGGCAGTTGCCAACACTGCTGTGGAGTGTGAGACCTGCGTATATAAGGGGCTGATCTGTGGGTGCTGTGTAGGTGTGGGTGAGTCTGTGAGGAAACCTCCCCCTGCCAGATCTTTGAGGAAACACTCAGAAGTGTGTGCTACAGATGCTGAAAGGACCGGAAAACTATGTCAGAGCAAAACGGACGAGGTGGCCTGGGGTTCTTCAGCCTGAGGGTAAAGGGGCTCGGGGGGGACCATGTGTGGCCTTCACACTTTGAGACAGAAAGAGAGAGCAAGTGGCATGACGTGGACAAAACCACAGAAAAGCAGAAGCCTCTTCCGTGTATTGAGCTGAGGCTAAAGTCGGAGCAGTCCAAAGAGAAGCCTCTTGGGAGGTAGTGAGCTCCCTGTCCTTGGAGGTCTGCAAGAAGAAGATGGAGAAGTCTTGGCAGGGATCTTGTGGAAGGCATCCAGGTGGCAATTCTGGGTGAGGAGAGGCGAGCCAGATGGTCCTGGGGGTTCCTTCCAGCCCTGGGAGCCTGGGAGTTGGTGGAGAGCAGGGAGGGCCCTGTGAGGAAAAGTGGGCAGTGCGGAGGGGCTGTGCTGTGTGCGCCTGTGTGTGTGTGTTCCTGGGACCTGGAGAAGAGTGTGGGGAGGTGGGCGCGTGGAGAGCAGGGAGGGTAGCGTCCAGAACGTTCTTAGCTGTGGAGCTGGGAGGAGGCAACTCCTGAGCAGCGTGCCCTCTCTCTTCTGGGGGAACCAGGATGCGGAGGCCAGGGAGCTGTGAGAGCAGATCTGCTGGGGCCAGCAGACCCTCGGGAGGGGCGACAGCAGACCCTCGGGCGCGGCGGCAGGCAGCCTCGGGAGCGGCGGCAGCAGACCCTCGGGAGGGCCGACAGCAGACCCTTGGGCGCAGCGACAGGCAGCCTCGGGGAGGCGGGGCTCTTGTTCGCAACGGCCATGCATGTGCTGTGTGACTGCGGATGAGAAACTGCCCCTCTCTGGACTTTCCAGATTCTTTGGTCCGACAGATGGGGAGGCGTGGACCCTACTGGCCGGGACAGTCTTCGATCCAGTGTCTGGATCCTAATCTTGGCCCCAGCCTGAGGCAGGACAATTCCATCTTCGGGGGACCAGGGATTCCGAGGAGGTTTCAAATCCTCGAGGACGTGGTGACCAGGTCCGCTGGGGGCCCCTGGGCTTCGCCAGCCTTCCTCCACCATCTCCTTTTGCTTCCTTCTTGCCTACATCCTTGCGCTCTTGGCACCCAGTCCTGAAGCCCAGGTCCCAGGCTGCCGGATCTGGCTGGGCCAAGGAGGGGGCCTGGCCTTGCTGTCGCTTTGGCCTCCAGTGCAGACTGCCTCCTGGGTGTGCGCGGGTCCACGCCGAGAACCGGCGGTGCCCACTCTGAGTCCAGACGGGCTGTATCAGTCCATAGTTTTGTCTTCATTTTGTTTTGTTAAAAAAATAGCTATTTTCCTCTGCCCCTTTTCCTGGCCACTCATGATGGCCTCACCTCCTCCCCCGGGGCCAAGAGGGCAGGGGTGTGGGGGAGGGGAGGGCGTTGGGTGCTGGGCAGTGGTGGGCGGGGTGAGTCTTCAAGCTTCAGGCCACACCCTCTACTGGATGCCCCGGAAGAGGCACATGGCAAAGATCATGGCAAAAAGCTGCAAAGAAAGTAGGATTTGGCTTGTCAGGCTGGGTTCACAGCCCTCCAGGGGGCTGTCCCACCCCGAGGAGAAGAGGCTGCCTGCCCTGGCACAGGAAGGGGGCTCACCCATCACTCTTGGGGCGCTCTTGCTGCAGGCACTCCTGACGCTGCCCTGGGCGGGGGCAAGCCCCTCTTGCCAGCCACTGTCCCCTCATGCAGTGTGGTCATGAAAAGAAGGGGGCTTTGGCCATAGGTTCAAATCCAGCTCCCTTATTTGCCATCAGCAAACATGGGCCAAACACTTCCCTTCTCTGGGCCTGAGTATATATCAAGGGCTTACCATGTGCTGGGCACAGTTCTAAATGCTTTCTCAGAAGTATTTTCACAGATCAGGAAGTGAGACCCAGAGAGGTCATGGAACCCACTAAGATCACACAGCAACAATGAGGAATCCAGGGTTGGAGTCCAGGCATTCTGAGTCCAGAGGCCAGTCTCACAGACACTGCACCCCCCTTCTTCTGGCTCACAGGAGGCGGGTGAGATGGGAAGTCTAAGGTGATTAACAACTTAACGAGACCTATTATATAGTAGATGTTTGATTAAAAGTTTCTGAGAATGTTCTTGACAGGCAAGAAAGACATAGCCCTTCCCCAAATTAGGAGCACAGTCCACTGAACACCTGCCTAAGGGCCCTGGGAGGGTGGGGTATGCAGAGACCCTGACTCAGGGATGCCTGTTTATTCAGGCTAGTTTGTACCCCGATGCCAGAGCTCCTGCAAGTAGCACAAGGCACAGTCCCCCGACCACAGGCTCCTGATCGAACCTCCGGGAGGGACTGTGGGTGGGGGAGGCGAGGCATATGGGGACCGTCCCTGCTGAGGTTCTGCCCCTCACCCCCTGCCAGAGGCCGCAGCTGGGCCTGTGGGCTGGGCGTGGAGGCGGCAGACTGGGAGCACAGACACTGTTAATGAGCCCCTGTCTCAGGGTCCCCCCACCTCTGGCGTCCACAGTGCTGTAGGAGCCAGCTTTCAGCATCATTTTGCAAATAAGGAGACTGTGGCTCAGGCATCCTGTGCACAGGGAGAGGCAGAGCTGGGAGCTGAACTCCAGAAGCCCGTGTTCGTCCGGCAGGGTACGCACGTCTGCGACTTCCCAGGGGGCCTGGAGGTGACCTATGTTTCTTGATCATGGCTTCCTCCCAGGAGAGGACCTGTGCACCAAGCACAGCGTTGGTGCACAGCTGGGGCTCAATCTATGCTCAATGAGTGAATGAACGGGTGAATGAATAAATCCATCTCCCCATCCTCGAAAGTCTCCACAAAACTGCTCTAGGACTGCAGGACACAGTGCTCAGTGGACATGAGTCTGAGCAAGCTTCGGGAGGCGGTGAAGGACAGGGAAGCCTGGCGGGCTGCAGCCCATGGGGTCCCAGAGTCGGACACGACTGAGCGACTCAACAGCAAAGGACTCAGTAAGGAGCTAAGCAAGTCCAGGTTTATGGTGCTAGGTGGGAGGGGGAGGCTGAGGATTGCGTTGCCTGATTTCATTTCCCCGCTGGCCGAGGACTGGCCGCCCGTTTCTTCAGATCAACCGGCGTGGGCAAAGCTGTCTGTGCAACTTCCCAGGACAGGGGATTTGAGATCCCAGACAGGGGTGAATGGAAGGAAGGGGGCAGCTCCACCATTTGGCCACAGCGCCACCTAGTGGCGGCTCTAAGCGTCTGCAGAGGCCTTCCTTTTAAGGGGGATCCAAAATCACTGCAGATGGAGACTGCAGCCATGAAATTAAAAGACGCTTACTCCTTGGAAGAAAAGTTATGTCCAACCTAGATAGCATTTTCAGAAGCAGAGACATTACTTTGCCGACTAAGGTCCGTCTAGTCAAGGCTATGGTTTTTCCTGTGGTCACGTATGGATGTGAGAGTTGGACTGTGAAGAAGGCTGAGCGCCGAAGAATTGATGCTTTTGAACTGTGGTGTTGGAGAAGACTCTTGAGAGTCCCTTGGACTGCAAGGAGATCCAACCAGTCTATTCTGAAGGAGATCAACCCTGGGATTTCTTTGGAAGGAATGATGCTAAAGCTGAAACTCCAGTACTTTGGCCACCTCATGCGAAGAGTTGACTCATTGGAAAAGACTCTGACGCCGGGAGGGATTGGGGGCAGGAGGAGAAGGGGACGACCGAGGATGAGATGGCTGGATGGCGTCACGGACTCGATGGACGTGAGTCTGAGTGACCGCCAGGAGTTGGTAATGGACAGGGAGGCCTGGCGTGCTGCGATTCATGGGGTCGCAAAGAGTCGGACACGACTGAATGACTGAACTGAACTGTAGCGCCCTTCTGATCTTCACTGCTGGGACTCCATCTGCAAATTGTGAGGTTAACAAGGCCCCATGGGCCCTGAACATCCCACAGAGAAAAGGCCTGATCTAGAAGCAAAGGCTGTGGAGAAGGCAATGGCAACCCACTCCAGTACTCTTGCCTGAAGAATCCCATGGATGGAGGAGCCTGGTAGGCTACAGTCCATGGGGTCGCTAAGAGTCGCGACTGAGCGACTTCACTTTCACTTTTCACTTTCACGCATTGGAGAAGGAAATGGCAACCCACTCCAGTGTTCTTGCCTGGAGAATCCCAGGGACAGAGGAGCCTGTTGGCCTGCTGTCTGTGGGGTCGCACAGAGTCGGACACGACTGACGCAACTCAGCAGCAGCAGCAGCAGCAAAGGCTGTAGCCCCTCCCTCAGATCAGCTGCACTGATCCTTCAGAATTCACTCTGGACCTTGGGTGGGGTGCAGGGGTTGGGGGCGAGTGACTCTCAGGGCCTGTCTACCCCCATTGCCTGGAGACTTGCTCAGATGTGTCCAGCCCCATAACAACTCAGGGAGCAGACAGGCACGGCTGGGCTTATCACCCCATAGTCCCCGAAGTGGGGTCCCACTGGGGCCTGAGCTCGGGGTCTGGAGGTGGAGGTAGGCTGGGGCGCAGGCGGTAGGGGAGTGTCTGCCCCACACCCTGTGAGGGTGTCTTGCTTCTGGGGAACTGCAGGAGTGGGGCCTTCACTTACCTCGATGGCCAGCACCCCTATGGCCAGGGCCCCGGCCAGGTAGACGTACGTCTCGAAGGCGTTGAGGATCACCGTGTAACAGCCCTGGGGTAGGAGGGGAGAAGGACCAGAGGTGAGGCCAAAGCCGGGAGGGACAGGGGTCGGGGCCAGCCTCCCGCCTGGGGAGTGAAGCCCGGGCACTGGCATGTGGCCCCAGAGCTCAGGAAGCAGCCGGCCTACCCCGCCCCACTGCTGGTGGAATAGCTTAGCAGGGAGGGGCTGGGAGGCAGGAGGCCCATAAACGCAGCAACTTGGAAGCAACGCACCAGAGACCCACCTGGCCCTCCAGCCCCTAAGGCAAGGCTGAAAATGGCCAGCTTGACTGTTGCTCAATCAGACACAGACCCTTTTTTCTCTTTTGATGGGAATATTGGAAAATTTTCAGTAAATGTCTGGATCCCTTCTGCTCTGAAAAAGATCAGAAGATCCAGTCAGGTAGGCCATCATTTCTATGTGGCTCTCCCTGGGGACAGGTGCTCCCTGGGGATTCGCAATCCCCACCATCTTCTATCATCCCTCACCCACCCTTTCTCCTCCTCCCCATTACCAGCCCGGCAGCAGGATTTTGGTTTGCAACCTCCGCCCTAAGGAAAGCCAGCCCATTCTTCAAGACCTAGCACATACCTCACCACCTCCAGGCAGCCTTCCAGGACCAGCTCAGCTCTCACAGTGCCCCTTCTAAGTGGATTGAATCCCTGTGCTATTACTGCTTTCTCAAGCAGTCCTCAGGATATACAGACCGAGATAGTCTGTGGGACTGTCTGTGGGACTGTTTCTCTGTGGGATGGAGCCAGTGAGAGAGGAGCCAGAGAGAGAGGGCCAGCGTACCAGCATGTGACTGCCCCCCATCTGACCCCGAGTGCCTCACGTCTTGAGTCGTCTTTGTGCCCGCGCGCCCTCTCTCTGCACCAGGCTGATCAGAGACTGATGCGTGGTATTTGCTTTGAAAGGGATGTATTTTTAAAGAGAGAGAATTTTCTTTCTTTTAGGAGAATCCACATATTCCTTGGGCCCAGCCAGAGGACCTGGAAGGGAAGGAGTCGCCAGGGAGGGGGCTAGGGAATCACGCCTGGTCCCTTTTGGGTGACAGTGGCTGTGTCTGGGTCTTGTTGAGATTTGGGGGTGCTTCTGAGGTGATTCTTGGGGGCTCACACGCATTGTCGGTCACCCAGAAGCTCTGCCTCACTGGCTGAAAGTGGAAATGATACACCCTGAGGCTGCACTCGGGCAGGCGGACAGCAGGACCTGACCTGGGCAGAGTGGCCAGGCGGATGGCATGGGCCCTCCTGCTGGAGGCTGGTGGGGGCTGGGCAGGGAAGGCCCTCAGAGGCCCCGCAAACATACAGGATGCACCCAGATGAACAGACCCCGCCAACCCCCAGCATGGTGAGCTGGATGCACAGTGTTCTTGGGGCTGAAGATATGTCAGAATCACCTGGGAAGTAGTTAATAATACATACGCCAAGGCCGCACCCCCAGGACTCTGGATCGGGGGGATCTGGTGTTGAGCCTAGGAACCTACGTGGTGAGCAGTCACCCCAGGCGATTTCTAAGGCCTGTGCCACAGTCAGGCTGAGACAGGCCAGGCCTGGCAAGGAGAGAAGGCCTTAGCTGACTGGGAGCCCAGCCAAGCGCTGTGTGGTTGGAGCCCTAAGGGCGCCCTCCCACAGGCCAGCTGGTCTGGAACCCAGCGTGGCTGGAGGTGGCTTCAGAGCTGGCAGGGAAGCCCCATGCAGCCGGCAGGCCTGGGGCCATCCTGGGTCTGCCTGCAGACCCATGTTGGGGCGGAACTCAAATCGCCAACCCCCTTGCTCTGTTTGCCTGTGTTTGTGTTAAGTCACTTCAGTCAGGTCCGACTCTGCCAGGCTCCTCTGTCCATGGGGATTCTCTAGGCAAGAATACTGGAGTGGGTTGCCATGCCCTCCTCCAGGGGATCTTCCTGACCCAGGAATCGAACCTGTATCACTTTGAGTTCAGTTCAGTCGCTCAGTTGTGTCCAACTCTTCATGACCCCATGGACTGCAGCATGCCAGGCTTTCCTGTTGACTGCCAACTCCCAGAGTTTACTCAAGCTCATGTGCATCAAATCGGTGATACCATTCAACCATCTCATCCTCTGTCGCCCCCTTCTCCTCCCACCTTCAATCCCTCCCAGCATCAGGTCTTTTCAAATGAGTCAGTTCTTCGCATCAGGTGGCCAAAGTATTGGAGTTTCAGCTTCAGCATCCATCCTTCCAGTGAATATTCAGGACGGATCTCCTTTAGGATGGACTGGTTGGATCTCCTTGCAGTCTAAGGGACTCTCAAGAGTCTTCTCCAGCATCACATTCAAAAGCATCAATTCTTTGGCGCTCAGCTTTCTTTATAGTCTAACTCTCACATCTATACATGACCACTGGACAAACCATAGCTTTGACCAGACGGACCTTTGTTGGCACAGTAAAGTCTCTGTTTTGTAATATGCTGTCTAGATTGGTCATAACTCTTCTTCCATGGAGTCTTTTAATTTCATGGCTGCAGTCACCATCTGTAGGGATTTTGGAGCCCCCCAAAATAAAGCCTCTCACTGTTTCCATTGTTTCCCCATCTATTTGCCATGAACTGATGGGACCAGATGCCATGATCTTAGTTTTCTGAATGTTGAGCTTTAGGCCAACTTTTTCACTCTCCTCTTTCACTTGCATCAAGAGGTTTTTTAGTTCTTCTTCACTTTCTGCCATAAGGGTGGTGTCATCTGCATATCTGAGGTTATTGATATTCTCCCGGCAATCTTCATTGTGCTTTATCCAGCTTGGCATTTCATATGATGTACACTGCATATAAGTTAAATAAGCAGGGTGACAAGATACAGCCTTGATATACTCCTTTCCTGATTTGGAACCAGTCTGTTGTTCCATGTCCAGTTCTAACGGCTGCTTCCTGACCTGCATACAGATTTCTCAGGAGGCAGCTCAAGTGGTCTGGTATTCCCATCTCTTTAAGAATTTTCCACAGTTTGTTGTGATCCACACAGTCAAAAGCTTTGGCATAGTCAATAAAGCAGAAGTAGATTTTTTTGGGGGAACTCTCTTCCTTTTTCAATGATCCAGCGGATGTTGACAATCTCTGTTGATCTCTGGTTCCTCTGCCTTTTCTAAATCCAGCTTGAACATCTGGAAGTTCATGGTTCATATATTGCTGAAGCCTGGCTTGGAGAATTTTGAGCATTACTTTGCTAGCATGTGAGATGAGTGCAATTGTGTGAGAGTTTGAGCATTCTTTGGCATTGCCTTTCTTTGGGATTGGAATGAAAACTGATCTTTTCCAGTCCTGTGGCTACTGCTGAGTTTTCCAAATTTGCTGGCATATTGAGTGCAGCACTTTCACAGCATCATCTTTTAGGATGTGAAATAGCTCAACTGGAATTCCATCACCTCCACTAGCTTTGTTTGTAGTGATGCTTCCTAAGGCCCACTTGACTTCACATTCCAAGATGTCTGGCTTTAGGTGAGTGATCATACATCGTGATTATTTGGGTCATGAAGACTTTTTTGTATAGTTCTTCTGTGTATTTGTGCCACCTCTTCTTAATATCTTCTGCTTCTGTTAGGCCCATACCATTTCTGTCCTTGATTGTGCCCATCTTTGCATGAAATGTTCCCTTGGTATCTCTAATTTTCTTGAAGAGATCTCTAGTCTTTCCCATTCTATTGTTTTCCTCTATTTCTTTGCATAGATCACTGAGGAAGGCTTTTTTTTACCTCTCCTTTAGGAGAAGGAAATAGCAACCCACTCCAGTATTCATGCCTGGAAAAATCCCATGGACCGAGGAGCCTGCGGGGCTACAGTCCATGGGGTCACAAAGAGCCGGACACGACTGAGCGACTTCACTGTCACTTTGCTATTCTTTGGAACTCTGCCTTCCAATGGGTATATCTTTCCTTTTCTCCTTTGCCTTTCGCTCATCTTCTCTCCCCAGCTATTTGTATCACCCTTTGTCTCCGGCATTGGCAGGTGTGTTCTTTACCACTAGCGCCACCTGGGGAGCCCTTGCTCTGTTTGGCTCTTTTTAAAGCGTCAGAACCCCGACATATAGAGCAACAGCAGCAGCAAGCGGGCCTGCTCCAGCGGGAAGGGAAGGAGACTGGGCGAAGCCTGGGAGAGGTGCTTCCGGCCTCCCATCATTCCTTGAGGCTGCCACTCATCTCCTCCCCCCACCCCCGAGTCCACCTCCTGCCACCAATACTCCACCCCCCGACTCCCTCTACCCAGCACAGCCTGGACTTACGACGTGCTTTGAGGGGCCACCCAGCCAAGAAGCACCAGCAACCTGGGGAGAAGTGGTTACACAGGTAATACCGGCCACTTGCTTACTGGGTGAACTTACAGGCACGTTTCGTTTTACTGCGCTTCACGGATATTGTATGTTTTTCGAAACTGACGGTTTGTGGCAACCCTGCATTGAGCAAGGCTATTGGTGCCGTTTTTCCCATAGTGGTTGCTCACTTCATGCCTCTGTGTCTCATCCTGGTAATTCTCACCGTATTTCCAGCATTTTCATTCTTATCAGAGGTGTCACAGGGATCTGTGATCAGTGATCTTTGATGTGACTACTACCTCTTGCTTCCCAGGTGGGACTAGGGGAAGCAAGTATCCTGTGTAGGCTAACTACTTCCTAGGACTGGTGTGAGGATAAGATGAGATGCTATGGATAAAGCACTCACCTGCCAACGCAGGAGATGTAAGAGATGTGGGTTCTATCTCTGGGTCGGGAAGATCCCCTGGAGGAGGGCATGGCAACCCACTCCAGTATTCTTGCCTGGAGAATCCCATGGACAGAGGAGTCTGCTGCTGCTGCTCAGTCGCTTCAGTCGTGTCTGACTCTGTGTGACCCCATAGATGGCAGCCCACCAGGCTCCTCTGTCCATGGGATTTTCCAACCTGGCGGGCTGCAATTCATGGGGTCGCAAAGAGTCGGACATGACTGAGCAACTTAGCACACACTGCCTCTTGCTAATGGCTCAGATGACAGTAAGCATTTTTTAGCAATACAACGTTTTAAAATTATGGCATGCATACTGGTTTTTTTCTTTTGATGTAAAGTGATTGCACACATAACAGACTAAGGTGTAGTGTAAAGACCATTTTTAAAAAAAATTTGCTTATTTCTTTGGCTGTGCGAGGTCTTAGTTGTCGCATGTGGGATCTAGGTCCCCAGTCAGGGATTAAACCTGGGCCCCTGCACTGGGAGTCCAGAGTCGTAGCCACTGGACCTCCAGGGAAGTCCCTGAACATAATTTTTATAGACCCTAGAAAACCAAAAATTTCCTGTCCCTCGCTCCATTGCAACGGTCTGGAATTGAACCCTCAGTCTCTCCAAGGTGTGCCTGTACTTACTTTTTCTTGGCCTCCTTTGCTCCATCCAAAGACTGGGGCCTGTGTAGGCTAACTACTTCCTAGGACTGGTGCGAGGATAAGATGAGATGCTACGGATAAAGCACGTGGAACAATGCTGGCAGGGACCCACCCCTCAGTCCCGTTAGGACCATGCACTTTCTCTCTGGGCCCCTCAGAGCACAGCCTGGGGATGGGAGATGTCTGAGTGCAGAAGTGGGTTTGCCCTCTACAACCCGGGGAGCAGTTGACACCCCCCCACACACGCATGCCTGCACCCCTGTACCATAAGGGGATAGGAGAAGCAGTAACCCCCTTCTGAACTTGACGTTGACTTTCACATGCCTCACCTGGGCCTGGGGGGCCTTCTTAGGCCTGGAGGGGGCCTTATTTGGCCGAGGGAAGTTGTCCCTGCACCCCTCGCCTGCTGCGGGTGGGGTACCCGGGGCCTTAACTACTCATCTGCCCTCTGTTGGGCTCTGACACCAAAGGTTCACCCTGGGCTGAACCAAGCAGATGGCTTGGCGGATGGAGGCCCTGCTACTGAGTCGCTCTCAGGGAGAGCAGCCAGGGCAGAGGGCTGACGGAAGATGCCGCCAGGACTCAGTGAGTGTCCTCTGGCCAGGCTCTGCTGGGGCCTCATGTGCTTCTTCTGACTTGGACCCCATCCCAGCCCCTCGAGGAAGAGGAATGAATGGAAGGAGGGCGCAGACGACCACTGTCTCAGGGTCACCGCCGAGGAGGCAGGGAAACGGGTTCGTCCTAAGGGGAATGCAAGCTTCTTCTCTGCTCTATTCTAAAGGGAAGCAGTCGTGTCAGGAAGCCTTGATTCCTGCTCATCCGGGCGGGGTCCCTGGCTCAGGGCCCAAACTCCAGCTGGTACCCCTGGGCATCACATCTTCCTCCCTGCCAGGACGGATGCCCACCCTGACCCCTCCCCTGCCCAGTGAGACACCGCAGGGAGCATCTTCCCCACCCTGCCACCAGACTGTGCGCCCCTGAGCCGCGCTGCTGTTGGCGGCCCCTCCCCTCCTTCTCTGCAGGGAGGGAACAGGCCCCCCCCCCGACTCCCGGCTGCAGACACCCGCCCCCCACAACCTCATCTGACAGAGGCCAGAGGGGCCACCAGGAAGACTGCCACGTTTCTACGTCCAGCACGGACCTTCCCCCGAGCCCTGCAAGTCCAGCTGCCCACTGCCCGCAGGCCCCAAAGGGCACTCACCCCAGGGCAGATCTGAGGTCCTCCCCAACCAGAACCTACGGAGTCACTCCCAGCACAGCCTCATCCTCCCTTCCCCAGAGTCAATCTGCCGCCGTTTCACCTCCGGATTCCTTTCTCAGATCCATACACTTCTCTGTGTCTCCTCTGCCGTCATCCTGGTCTAACCCATCCTCATTTCTCACTGGGACCAGTGTTCTAATCCCTCCTGTCTACTCAGGCCCATCTCTAACCCCTGGCCAGTAAGCAGCCAGAGAGCCAACAGGGCCACAACCCGCATAGAACTTGCTCTTCTTTGCTTGTCTAGCATCTTTGCCCTGGGCCCACAGGCACTGCATGGTCTGGTCCTGCTGGAGCTAGTCTTGCCTTATCACTGTCCTCCAGCCATACCGGCCTTCCCTTGGTTCTGGGACACACCACGCTCCCTCCTACCCCAGGGCCTTTGCACAGGCTGCTCTCACTCTCTGGCTGGAGTGCTTTTCCCTTGTCAGGAAGATAAGAGTGTAGAAATTTATGTTTATGAGAGTCACAGCATCGCCCGTACTCATGACCACCCAGGAAGCAGGTGGGGAGGGGGAGCCATGAGGATAAACCAGGGAATCAGTGATGCTATGGGGCGAGAAGACTTAAGACCACCCTGACAAGTGGGGGAAATAGGTGGTTTCCTCTTGGTCAGGGTCTAGCTAGGTCACCATCTCCTGGGACAACCCCTGATTTTTTTTTTTTTTTTCTAGCAGGGAAATACATTCTTGACTTGCCCACATGACTATCTTAGCCCAGGGAAGGCCAAGGAATGAGCAGGAGAAGCTGCCCTGTTGGAGTCAACTGATACCAATGGAGGAGCCTGATTTTCCATCTTGGATCACGTTCTTTGGGGACTTCCTCGTTTCTCTTCATTGGCATTCAACGATGAACAGGGCTGGTGGGCTAACTCAGTACCCATGGGCGAGTGCCCTCTGCCTCAGCTCCTGACAGCCATGTGACAGTCCTGGCAATGAGACCTAAGTGGATGTCTTAGGGAGGTTTCTGGGAAAGAAGCTGGCACCACCTTTTCAGTTTCTTCCCATCTTCAATGAGTGGAATGTCTGGAGCCACGGCAGCCACTTTGCCACCGTGAAGTACTAAGCACAAGGAAAGGCTGCAAGGATTACAGAGACTAGGTCTTCGGCTGACATGATGGAGCCACTGATAAACAGAGAAGCCACCATCTTCCAGAATTCTTACCGTGTGTGAAACACAGAGGCATTTGCCTTAAGTGTAGATTTTCACTTTCAAATATTTTGCTACTGACTCGACATTGTGATGAGGATGTGAGGCAAAGTCAGAAATGCATCAGGGAACTGGGCTTTGGAGAAAAAAACAGAGCGAGTCCCTCAGCAGAAGCTTTTAAAAGGAAGCATGCTCGGGGGGACGCTAGTGCCTCAGAAAAGGAATCCCAGAAGTCAGTCTCAGGCAGTGCCGATGAGGAGCAGGGCAAGAGTCACGGAGCTAACGCAGCTGCACAGAGATCTCTCTGATGAGCTTCGATTTCAAAGCCACGCCTGGGAGAAGGAAGGAGGCAGTGTAGAGGAGGACGAAGCCAGAGAAGAACAGGGCCCGTGGGAAGCCTCCCTGAACAACTCACAAGTGGCTTTAGGAAAGAGCTTTGGCTGCAGGCAGCAAGCAGTCCTATTGGTAGAAATTCGTTTGTCTTAATCAACCCCTGTCTTCATCAAAACCATAGTCAAAGCTATGGTTTTTCCAGTAGTCATGGAAAGACTATGCTGGAGCTAGTCTTGCCTTATCACTGTCCTCCAGCCATACCGGCCTTCCCTTGGTTCTGGGACACACCACGCTCCCTCCTACCCCAGGGCCTTTGCACAGGCTGCTCTCACTCTCTGGCTGGAGTGCTTTTCCCTTGTCAGGAAGATAAGAGTGTAGAAATTTATGTTTATGAGAGTCACAGCATCGCCCGTACTCATGACCACCCAGGAAGCAGGTGGGAAGGGGGAGCCATGAGGATAAACGGATGTGAGAATTGGACTACAAAGAAAGCTGAGCACCAAGGAATTGATTCTTTTGAACTGTGGTGCTGGAGAAGACTCTTGAGAGTCCCTTGGACTGCAAGGAGATCCAACCTGTCAATCCTAAAGGAAATCAGTGCCGAATATTCATTGGAAGGACTGATGCTGAAGCTGAAACTCCAATACTTTGGCCACCTGATGCAAAGAACTGACTCATTGGAAAAGACCCTGTTGCTGGGAAAGATTGAAGGCAGGAGGAGAAGGGGACGACAGAGGATGAGATGGTTGGATGGCATCACCGACTCTATGGACATGAGTTTGAGTAAGCTCTGGGAGTTGGTGATGGACAGGGAAGCCTAGTGTGCTGCAGTCCATGGGGTTGCAAAGAGTCAGACACGACTGAGTGACTGAACTGACTGATCAACCCCTGAGTTGCTGGCTGCTCTGCTCCATATGGTTGTCTGTGGCCCAAGCACCTTCTCTCTTGAAGCTTGGATATTCTAGGGGATCACCCTCCTCTGCAAGGTCTGAGATGGCTTTAACCATGAGCTGGGGGTGGGGGTGGTGAGAGGGAGAAGGGGTGGGCCCAGCACTTTCTGTTAAGGGCATGGCTCAGGCACACAGATCACCTCCACTTTCCTCCCTTTGGCTAGAACGTGCCACGTGGCCTAGCTGCAAGGGAGGCTGGAAAAGCGGGTCAACCTGGTGGTCACTGGGTCTATAAACCTCCTCTTTCCAAGGAGGAAGCCTCAACAGAACACAAGGGCAGCCAGCTGTCTCTGCCACTGCATGGGGAATCTGAGGTCCAGAGAGCGAGTCTTGGCCAAGGTGACGTGGCTGCTGACAGCCCAGGTCTGCCTGCCATCAGAGCCTGAAACTGCCTCCCTGCCCAGGCCCGGCGGCCCCTCCTCAGCTGAGCCCTAACTCCTGGGGTGGCTGTCCCCGCCCCCAGCTCACAGCAGCCTCATCCCGGGACCTTTGTTTCTGTACTTAGGTCTTTTTCACTCAACGCAGGGACCCAGGACCATAAGGGATGGAGGAACGTGACTCTCCGGGCCTGGGGAATCCTTTGACATGACGTGGGCAGGTGCAGGAGAAGAGGGTGCTGAGTTTATGAGGCAAAGCTGAAGCTGGAAAGAGTCTCATCAGATGGCCAGGGTCAGGCCTCAGCCCCTCTCCCCTTCCCTGGGGGGATTCTGAGAGGCTTGCCTTAAGCCCTACCCTCGTCCCACCCTAGTCCCTTCTAGCCCATCATCCAGTTTTATTTTCTTTATAGTGAAATGATTATTTCATGTGAGATTATGACTTCCTATGTGCTTGCTGCTTGCTTATCATCTGCTTCCTCTAGCCAGACTGTAGGCCCTGCAGGAACAGGGGCTTTGCCTCCTGTCCCCTGCTGGGGTTCCCGGCATCTGGAGCTCTCCCATGGGAGCCTCATCAAAGGCAAAATCAAGCACGGGATGTGGGGCTCAGTTCACCCTCATTCTCCCCACACTGCCCCGCCCTCCCCCAGCCTGGCCTCACACATCTCCCTGAGGAGGGTGGGGACTGGCAAGTAGGAAGGGGGATCAAGGTCAAGGGCACTGTGTGTCTCACCAAGGGGACATAGCAGGAAGAGAAAGGGCTTCTTCTGAGACTTAGATGAAGTCCTTGGGTTGTGAAAGAAGCCAAGAAGTCTAGGAGCTTCCCTGACTTTGGAGGCTAAGGTCAGGGAAATCTTATTCTCTTGGGGCCTGGGGGTGCTTCCACATGACAAATGTGGGTTCTCCCCAAATAAAGTTCACAGCTGAGGAGGGGCCCTGCTGTGTAATTCTGGTTTTCCTTCTTGAGACCTGCAGTACCAGAAGCTCAAGGAGTGTTCTACTTGGAACACTGGAAAACTCCTAGTTACCCCTGAACCCCAGTCAAAATGCCCACTCCTCTGGTCTGTGTCCTGATGGACTATCTGCCATTCCCATCCTTTAACCCCTTTGGCTGGATCTCAGGGGCATGAATGGAGCCTTGCTTAGCCCCCGTTCAGGAGTCCCACATCACAGCCAACATTTCCACGGGATTCCCTGAGTGCCTTCAGATCTTCTGGGCTCACACTGCCACCCACCCAGCTTGGCCAGCCACCATTCCTGATGGACAGGTCTCTCCTGCCAGGGGAAGCAGGGCCTGGTACCTGCTTGTTCAGGAACAGGTCCCTTCCCAGGAGGCATTCCTCTCTGCTCAGCAGGACCCCGTCCCGACTCTGGGGTTCTCTCCGGCAGCAGGCCTCCGGCACCTCATCACTGTCCAAAGCCAGGAGTCGGAAAACTGATGCATACTTAAAGTCTTCGGGCCCGTTGACCCCACAGCAACCAAACTAGGACAGAGCAAAGAGAAGTGGGGATAGGAGCTGGAGCCAGGTGTGAGAGTGAGGAGACAGACGCGAAGCCTAGCCACAGGCCCCTGCGAGGCGGCGCGGGGGGGCAGTCATGGTCCAAGTGGGCGCTGGCTCCACCTGCTGCTCCTGGGCAACCCCGGGAAAGCCACTCAGCCTCTCTGAGCCTCCAGTGTCCTCATCGGTAAAATGGGAGAGGTGGTAACAGTTCCTACTTCACCAGCGCTGAGCACTCAATAAGTTGCTATGGTTACTATCACTGACGACAGTTACAATTGCTTGAGGACTCAAGACAGGGAGGGCAAACAGGTTTCACCCTGAGTTCGGACTGTGGCTGATGAGCCACGGCTGCCCAGGATGCTGTGCGGATGGATGCGGTTCTGAGGCTGGGCCTGGGCTGGGCGGATCGGTGCCCGATTGATTACTGATCTTTGCATAGGCGGAGAGCAAGGCCCTGGAGGCCAGATAACGGCTCCCCTGGCGTCAGGGCTCAGGGCTCAGGGCTCACAGCATGCCTGGGGCCACTCACCGTGATCATGACAGAGTTCCAGGTGGCGGAGAAGACGTCCGTGTCGTTGTTGCCCTGGTAGTGCTTGGTGAGCTCCTTGGTGAAGAATTCACGGGTGAGCTGGAGGCAGAGGGAGGGGCTGGACTGAGCCATGGCAGCTTGATACGGCGCCCCCTTCCCCGGCTTCTCGCCCCCTTCCCCGGCTTCTCCACTGATCTGCGCTGGGGGGGCGGGAAGGCCTCTGAGGCCTAGTGCCAGGGACCCTCCTCGGAAGCAGCTGACTTGGGGTGGGCGCTCGGGGTCCACCCCCCACCTCTAAGGACTTGTGGCCTCCCTGCATCGTCAGATCCCCAGCATGAACACGCAGACTGCCCACGCAGCCCTCAGCAGCCTCCGGGGAACCTCCGCCGGTACTGCAGCTCTTGCCAGAGGGTGGCTGGTCCACAGGGGGCTCAGGCCTCCTGCCACTCCCTCACCCTGAGCTGTTCCTCAGACAGAGCCGAGCGGGTGCGCTGGGTCCTGGGCCCTGAAGACGCCACTGTGTGTGCAGCAGGCTGTCCCTGCAGAGCCGCAGTTTCCAGAGGCCCTTGGAAGCCATTGCTGCCTTCAGAATACTCCCCGGAGGCCTGACCGCCCTGCTCCCCTCCGCAGGGAAGGGTGGGGCCCTCGGTGGTTGGAGCCTCTGGGATAAGATGGTCTCTGGGGGTAAGTGGCCCAAACGGCATGCTTGCCAGGGCCTCATCCAGGAGGGCTCGGCCCTGTTCTCCTGCTTGGTGCAGATTCTGCGTGGGGGCTGAGCGTGGGGTGGGGGGTGGGAAGCCTCTCTGACTATCCTTGGACTATGAAACAACTACTGCTGGACAAGTGCTGGGCAAGGCATAGAATGGAAGATTCTAGAGTCAGGGATGCGGTTGCACCAGATGCTTGGAAAGAGCGGAGACCCTTAGGGCCCTCGGACTCTGACCTGGAAAAGCCCTTGCAGGGACGGGCTCGCAGGTTTCTTTTCGGGCTGTGGGGCTTCACTGGGGGTGGGGGGGGGTGGATTGTGATTGGAGCTGGAACCACTGGAGGGGAGGACTCTGACTCTGTGAGACCCTCTGGGGACGGAGGGGCTGGCCATGAATGGGCCAGGGTGCACGAGGCTAGGTACGTACATTTCCCCTGAAGATGAAGGCCAGGATGGCTGCTGAGAGCTCTGCCAAGAAGATGATCAGGATGAACAAGAAGAACTGCAGAGAGAAGGGGGCAGCCTTGTGAGTCCCGAGGGCAGGTAGGAAGCGGACAGCTGACTGCTCTCTGAGGCACCCTTCCATCTGTCACACGATGGAGGCAATGAACCGATTTCCTAAGACTGAGGAGCTTAACTGCCATAAAGCAGACATTTTTCATAATAAACACCCCAACAATCCATCTTTGGAGCCAACAAGGTTGTAATGCAAATATGGAACAAATAAACATGCAGGTATGCCTTCTGTGCAGATGGCACCCTTTAGAGGCCCCTTGTGTAGTGGGCGCTCTGAGCAACCGTACTTGGCAGCCCTGGAAGAAGATTGATGTTGAAACTTGTTTGGACCTCCCCCAGGTGGACTGTCCAAGCAGTGGGAACCCTGAAGTCCCTGGGGATCCCTGGCTGGCTGCCCCCACCACATCAGGCCCAGGCCACCTCTCCCTGACTGGCTGCCCCTCATTCCCATGGGGAGTGGGGGACGTGACGTGACTTTTCAGCTGCAATAAAGGAGCATGATTGGAGGGAAGGTGGTATGTCTATTAAAATATGAAAACCCAGGGGTTGGGAGTCTGGAATCTAACAGAGCCCCCCGCCCCCCGCACCCCATGCTACCTTCTGCATATCTCCATGTTGCCCAAACTCGCCACGACACCTCTCGCCTCGGGCACCTCACAGGCTGAGCTCCCTGGAAGGCCCTGCCCTTGCTTGCCCACCAGCACCCTGCTTTCCAGACTCAGTTCCTGGCTCCCCCACATCCCAGGGCCCTGCAGAAGTGTGTCCCGCAGCCGCTGCGCCCTGCGGGATCACCACCATCAGCTGGGATCCAGCGGGCAGTGTTCTCGACGTGCAGATCGCACCGGTGTTGGTATACGGCTCTCCGATGAGCAAATGAATCCACGAGTGACCAGCTCCCCATAAGGACCTTGCTATCTGCTATCTCCAGGCCCGGGCCGTCATGGGCACTGTTGTGGGCGAGTGGCTGTGCCCTCGTCACTCAGCGTTGTCCACTTGTACTGGGACCATCCTGGAGCTGTCGCCCCACCTGGAGACCACCAGCAGGGCCCTGAAGCCCCAGCCGTGCATGCGCACGGCGGCCCCAGGACCTGCTCCCTCGCTCGGGTCACAGTCCTCCGAACTTCCAGTGCTCACTGTGTGCCCAGGCTGGAAGGAAGAGAAGGGTCCTGAGCTTGTCCTCAGCACTTCAGCCCCCTCTGCCTCGCTTTGAAAGTCTTAAGACCTGGAGGCTTTCCTGGGCTCCAGGATAACATGGTGCTAGGATCCTGTGTTCTAGAATCGGAGGTCCCCTGTTTTTTTCCACTGTGCCGCTTGCCAGCTGGGCTGGCTCCGTCAGGTTCTATCGTGTCTGGCTTCCGGTTTCTCCATCAATAGAACAAGGGTGTTGATGGTCAGCAGCTGTTTTGCCAGGCTGCCCAGAGGATTCAGTGAAATGGCTCATGTACGATCCATGCCTAGGTGTTAATTGCTGGATGCGGAGGGAGTGTGTGAGTGATAAGTCGCTTCAGTTGTGTCTGACTCTTTGGGACCCTGTGAACTGTAACCCACCAGGCTCCTCTGTCCAGGCAAGAATACTGGACTGGGTTGTCACGCCCTCCTCCAGGGGATCTTCCTGACCCAGGGACTGAAGCTGCGTGTCTTAAGTCTCCTGCATTGGCAGGCGGGTTCTTTAACAGTAGCGCCACCCCGGAAGCCCCAAGCGCTGGACAGATGATAGCTATCGTGCCCTTTCCAGAGACCACCCACGCCAGCGCTTGTCTCCAGGAAGGCCATGCTCACGCTTGGTTCTGAGCCCCCATCTGAGCCATTCTCACGCTGTGCACGGCGCTGCACCGCATTATCTCACTGATGTGGTGCTAAATCCCCTGGAAAGTGCACGCACGCTCCCAGAGTGATGAGCACGCGGAGTTCACGAGCTCCGTCTCATCCATAGTTTATAACTGTCTAAGCCGAGATCGATAGGCAGAGACAGCTCAGTCACATCACTGGGGTGGAAACCATTTCCGAGGCTGCTCCTGTACGGTCGGACTCCTGACGGTCGTTGCGGTGACTCTCCCGTCTCCCGTCCCGCTCCGAGGTGCCTCCGGAACACTTTGTCTTGGCCTACTGGTAAACAGTGGTCGGTTTACCTCCACGGTCCTCGGGACGGTCCCGGGAAGTAGTGACAGTCTCCCTACTCTCCGACGTCTCCGCCCTTTGTATGGAGAATTGGGTTCCTGGTCGAGCACCTTCACCTCCCCCTCCCCTACCCGTGACACCGGTCCCCGTCCGACGGGTCCCGTGTCCTCCGGAAGACAGTGAGAGGAAAGGCCGACCCCTCACGACGGAGGGTTGACGTCAGGATCCAGTGGGGTGTGTCGACTGACGTCGCTCCGAATGACGTCCAGACCAAGGACTGGACAGCCTTGGTCTCGGGGTCCAAAATTCTGAGTCGACCGGACGTCCCAGAGAACACCTAGTTGTGGTTAGGAAAGCAAAAGTTAAATAGTTTACGAATATACACGGTCCTTGTCTCAATTCGTTCTACATGTAAAAGAATAACTTACGAATAACTTACGACTAGTGTCATAATACCGACCATTCCACCATAATAATAGAGGTCGAATGTATACTCCTTAGACTTCAAGTCTCTCGAATTCACTGACTGGGGTCCAGTGTGTCGGTCCTTCACCGTGCCGTCCCTGTTCTTGGTCCGAAAAGACTGACGTCTCCGGTACGAGACCGGGTCCGGGGGAGAGACGGGGAAGTCAGGTCCGGACAAATGACTCGTGTGCGAGACACGGTCCATGACACGATCCAGTAACACCAAATCAACGATTCAACACAGGTTGAGAAGACGTTAGGGTACCTGACATCGGACGGTCCGAGGAGACAGGGACCCTATGACCTCACTCAACGGTAAAGGAAGAGGTCCCCTAGAAGGACTAGGCCCCTAGTTTGGGAGTAGACGACGGAACCGTCCACCTAAGGAATAGTAAGACTCGGTGGGCCCTTCGGGTGACACGATCCATGACTATTTGTTTATATGTGTTCCCGCTACACTAGGGGTGAGACTACCTCAAAGGTGACTCGGTTCTAAGTGCTAGGTACTTTACTTTAAGTGCTCTACTTTTCGTACTCAGTACTCTACTCTACTTTCTTATTTGGACATTGAGTGACTGCCCCTTTCGTCCAGAGGGGTCTCCTTCTCCCAGACGTCTAGAGGACCGGTGACAAGGGCGGACTTCGTCCCGGGGGGGGGGCAGAAGCCTGGGCGCGGGGCGGGTGACATGAGTGTATAAGTCACCTGGAGGAAAGTGCAGGGCTGCGGGACCAACATCAGTAACAAGATCACTTCTGCCAGCCTCTCCAGCATGGAACAACTGCCTCCTGCTTGACGAGATTACTCCTGGTTATTTGAAGGGGGATCCTGCCTGGACCCAGCCACAGGGTTGATGCTTTCTGGGGCTCCCCCGAACCAGGGCCTTTCCCAGAGTGTGTTTCTTTTGAGTTATCTGACCTCATCCCATGTGTCTAAGGGCACACTTGCCAGTAATTCCTCAACATCAAATTTACAACGCTTTGCTTAGGATCAGGCAATTAATAAAGGGGTAAAAACTGCTATTCTGCCTACTTGTGAGCATTTCCAGACTTTTCTAACCCATCTGCCTACAATACATCTGCTTTTCGTTCTCATTTCTAATAATATTTACCAAATTTACATACTTGTTGTACAATTCAGCTCGTTTTATCGCTTTTAAATTATACTCTTCTCTTTTTGCTGTTCTCTTTTCCAATTTAGCATGCCTTGGTTATCAAATATTTTTAAAACGTGAAGCTTTCAATAAATGGGTTAGAAACATTCCTTGAACTGCTTATAGGTGAGCAGCTAGGCAAAAAGGATGCCACGAAATGTCACTAATAGGCTGAAGTTGTCTTGTGGTCCATGAAAATGCTCTAGAATTGATCAACAGGACTGTTTGGAAAAATGTTTTAGAAAAGTAGGTCATTAGGTGACATCAGGACCATTGTTCCTGGGCTAAGGTCACTGGGACCCCTTAGGGCTTAGCCTCCAAGCAGGGGCAGGGGTCGCCCAGGTGACCTCCATCTCCAGGCCGCCTCTCTCTGTGGGCCTTTGAGCCCCAGTTCCAGAGGGGACTGAAGTCACTCTCTTGGCTTCTCCCAAGACTAGTCTTTGCTTCTTCCCCGAAGGGTGACGAGGCGGCTCAGGCTTCTTTAACGACCAAGGAGGGGTGAGACTTGGTGCTGGAACCACCCTGCATGGCTGAGTTCAGGTTGGGAAAAAAAAACGTGTTTCTTCTTACTTTTCAGATCATGAATCAATCTGAAAACCTTCCAGAAGCTGTGGGAGCCCCAGAAACACACAAGCATGCACACCACACATACACAGAACACACAGGTATAGGCACACACATAGAGGCCCGGACACAATATTTTGCATATAATTTTGGCTGAGTTTTGAACCGCTTGAGTGCATTCCAGGGGAGGAGCCTCTGGACCAGTCCCTCTGAGACAGCAGACCCCGGTCCAAGCGTCCCCTGCCTTGGACTTGCACTGTGACTTCGGGTTGTGTGCCTTAGGCTTGTGACAGAGAGGAGAGTGGAGGGGACTGGACGAGAGGGAAGGGGAGGAGGAGAGGGGAGGCAGGGGAAGTCAAGGAAGTGGGGGGAAGGGAGAGAGGGGCAGAGGCAAGGGGCCGTCCAGGAGAAGGAGAAGGAGAAGGAAGGGCAGCCGGAACAGAAAGTAAGGGATCAGGAGGAAGGCAGAGAGAGACAGGGAGACAGAGGCAGAGGAAGGGCGAGAAAAGACGGGGAGAAGCAGAGGCTGGAGGGAGACCGCAGAGGAGGAGGCGGAGAGAGAGGGGACTTCCAGGTTTGGGGGCAGACCGGCCACGACCAGGACTTAAGTCTCTCTCCAGGGAGAGCTGCAGCCAGCCCCCTCCTGGGTCTCAGCCTTCTCCCCTAGGCACTGGGGAGAGCGATGCCTCGTCCAGCTGGCAGGCTCTGAAGGAGCCACTTAGCTGGAGAGGGCTTGCGAGGCCCCCAGCTTGCTCCTGGCCCAGAGCGCCAGCGTGGTTTCTATCTTGGCTTCAGCGATGAGCCCGTTCCTGCTGGATGAGCCCCAGACCCCGAGGCGCAGGGTGGGCGGGGGAGGATGGGTTTGGTGTGCCCTGGGACCCCCGTACTCAGATCCTTTCAGAGTCCCAGGCTCCCCAAGCCCAGACCGCCGGCCCCATTGGACACTGCACAGAGCTGTCCACCAGGGGGCGCTAGACGCCTTGCGAGGACGCATCGCTGACCGGCCCACGCCTCCCTATCGCTTAACTCCCGACCCACCCGCCGGCTCGCTCCTTGGCCCAGTTTGCACAGCCAAGGTGGGCTGTTTTTAACTTCCCTTCCGGCAAGATTGCGCTCCACTCAGTTTTCCTAACCCTGAAGGCACAGGACCTGGGAGGGGAGGAAGCCCCATCACCAAGGCCAGACAAGCGAGGAGAGAAAGGGCCACAGTCCGTGTGAATACAGAGGACCCGAGAAGCGGGACATCCGCCGCTGGTCTCGCTTGACTCCCGTCTACAGCCCAGCAAGTTGGCCTCTCGCTTCGCCGGCAGACGCTAAAGCTCAGAGGGGTTAAGAAACTAAACCAGAGTCACACTGTTTGTTATGAGACAGAGCAGATCACGCACACAAACCCAGCTCATCCTCCTGGGCTCGCCTGCGCCCCCAACCCCCCACAAGGCTGTGGATGGTCACTCAGCCCTCAATGCACCTATAGCACGGG
This sequence comes from Cephalophus harveyi, assembly GCA_006410635.1. Lineage (NCBI taxonomy): Eukaryota > Metazoa > Chordata > Mammalia > Artiodactyla > Bovidae > Cephalophus > Cephalophus harveyi. The sequence goes on from SJYT01011194.1 coordinate 437,933, forward strand.
TGAATCACGTGGCCTGGGACAGCAGGTCAAAGACCACTCGTTTAATGAATAAAGGACCTACCGAGATCATATCACTTCCATTTAGAAGGGGAAATGTGGAAGCTGAATGATTTATCCCATAGTGATCTTCACTCTTTTATCACGGAGCTGTATATTTGAGTCCTCAGAAGCAAGCAAGCCGAAAAGCATCACGAGTCAGCGCTCTCAGCTGACCCTGCTGTGGGGAAGCCTGGCCGTTCGGACCTGGAGGCCGAGGCCACCGTGCGCCTGGGGGCGGCTCACCCAGGCGGCAGGCACGGGGCCAGCATGGATGCATATGGCAAGGGCTGGTGGCTCTCCTGCTCCTGGAGGCCAGCCGACCTGGCTCAGACCCCAGTGTGAGACCCCCTTAGTGTGGGTACAGGGCTCTATCCACCTGCCTCCCCAGGGCACCCATGGGTGGGGTGGGGGATGCAATACTCACGAACAGCAGCAGACACTTGTTCTCCCGGACGGCCCCGCAGCAGCCCAGGAAGCCGAGCAGAAAAAGCAGGCCCCCCATGGCCAGGAGGATGTAGGCGCCCGTGATGAGCAGCGGGTTGGCGGCCACGATCTCCCGGAAGCCGGTGGGGTCCACCATGACCCAGATGCCGATGCCCAGCAAGCAGGCCCCGCCCAGCTGCTCCCCAGGGCCAGGCAGGAGCACGAAGACATGGGGAGACACGGCGGTTAGACACCCCCCCCACACACACACCAGCTCCCTGCTCGAGGCCCTGGGGCGGAGGTGCCGAGTGGGCTGGGCAGAAACGCCCTCTGTGTCTTCCTCTGCTTTGAACTTCCCTCCTTAACTCTGACCTAGGGTGCATCACGCATCCTGCAGAGCCCATCTCTGACCAACACTCTACTTTGGGCTGCGAGGAACCATGTCCTGTAGCGTCTGTCTGCCACGTTCACAGTCTCCTTAAGTGTCCGAGCCGCTGTGCACTGAGGTCGTTCAGTCCAACTCTCTGATTCCGCACTGAGCCCCAGAGGGGGCCAGCGAGTTGCCAAAGGCCACAGAGTAGGTTCGTAGCAGAGCCAGGGCTGAGCCCCAGATCCCCCTGACTCCAGCCCCAAGACGCTCCCCGAGTTCGTGAACGTGCTCTGACGCCTACGCTGGGAAACAGACCGAAGCCGTCCTCGTCCTCACAGGAACTCTCAGTGGGGGCGGGCTCCCCACTCTCACATCCGCTCCTAGAAAGCCTTCTTCATGACTTCCTCTCCACGGTCCGCCTCTCCAGGCCTTACTTATCTCTGGAGAGAGGCAGCTTAGTCCAGCGAAAGGGCTGTGCCACGCGTTCGCTGTGAGACCATGGTCAAGTGCCTTAACCTCTCTGAGCCTCAGCTTCCTCGTGGTTAAACAAAGATGCTGTTTCCCACCTCCCAAGGACTTGAAGGTGCCTGCTGCTGCTGCTAAGTCACTTCAGTCGTGTCCAACTCTGTGTGACGCCATAGACGGCAGCCCACCAGGCTCCCCCATCCCTGGGATTCTCCAGGCAAGAACACTGGAGTGGGTTGCCATTTACTTCTCCAATGCATGAAAGTGAAAAGTGAAAGGGAAGTCGCTCAGTCGTGTCCGACCCTCAGCGACCCCATGGACTGCAGCCCACCAGGCTCCTCCATCCATGGGATTTTCCAGGCAAGAGTACTGGAGTGGGGCGCCATTGCCTTCTCCTAGCAGGGTTCAATAGACATCCGTTCCATTGGTCTTGGGCACAGACCAGTCTATTGGAAACAGATCTGTTGCAGGAGAAATCATTTGGCATCGTGGATTTTAAAGACTGGGAAGTGCTTAAAATCCCCGTGTGGCGGGAAGACCAGAGAAATGACGTAAAGCTGCCGGCTGATGGGGCCTGAGAGCGGGGGAAGAGCTGGTCAGTTTGGGGCAAAAGATGGTCCTTTCAGGTGTGGTGGGGGGAGGGGAGGGGCGCAGAGGCCCGGGGACCCGCCCGCAGCCAACAACAGAAGCAACATTCTGCAGTCTGCTGTGCCCTGCCTTTCTCCCTGGTTTCCCCACAAGACCTCCAGGAAAACCCGTTCCCCTCCTCACGGCTGCTGGAGGTTTGGGAGTTTAACAATTGCGCGCTGAGTTCTGCTTCAAGGGGGGCTCAGGCAGAAACTGAGCGGCCCAGGGTCACCCCGCTTGGAAGTCAGGTCTAGAATTCAAGTCTGTGTACACAGAATAGATGGAGACAGACAGACAGATGGAGTCAGTCTTGACCGGAAGGGGCCTCTCCTTCCTAGTGACCCTGCCCTGGTGGATTTCAGTGAGTCTTTACTCATCCAGGTCTTGGTTGCACTAAGGTCAAAGGTTGAGGTGGGGTCACGTGATGAGTGTGGCTCTGCTCTGGGGAGAGGCCATAGGTCTGGGCAGAGCAGGTGGGCTGTGGCAGGGTGCTGGGCTGGCCCCCTGAGCCCGTGGGGACGCTGTCCTTTCATGTACAGAATCCATAAGTTGGACGGGGATGGAGCCGATACATTCCAGGCACATCCTAAAAGATCAGGATGTGCTTCATTTTCAAACAATCTGTTAAGGTAGAAGATTAAGGGATGATGATACCGAGGTTCAGGGAGGCGGTATGTGCTTTGGATGACACAGCGGGTGAGGTGCAGAGCTGGGCCGTGAACCCAGGTGTCTCAGACCCGGAGAGGTTTCAGTGCATCGGGTGACTGCGTTGGCTCCGCTCCACAGTCCACAGCTGCCCAGGGAGTCCCGCTTGGCGGCGGCTCCTGCTCCCTTCTGAGCATCTCCCCCTTCCCTTTCACCTCAACTCCCTAGGAGGGGTCAGACCCCAGGATAGTAGCCGGGCTAAAGCCTCTGCCCCTTTTCTTCTAGAACAGCTGAACTATCCCTGGGCTGTGCAAAACATCTCTCCTGTGATGGCAGGCTCTCCAAGTGGGGTGGGCACTACCCGGAGACTCCCCGCCACAGACCCGCAGCCAGGCAGGTAGGGCAGCTTCTAGCACTGGCCCCTAGACCTCAGCCCAGCATGATTCTTCCCAGGCCTCAGTCAGTCCCCCCCACCCCGCAGAGGCCTGGGGAGAACCCCAGACTCCTTCCAGGAATACTCACAAATATGAAGAAATTGAACACGAACATCAGATACTTCATGCAGCTCAGACAGTCGCCTTCCATGGTGACCCCCCTGCAAAACAGCAAGGCCCCTTCAGTCCTCTCGCTGGGGGACCCCATCCAGAAAGAACCCTTGCCCGTCTCCTCCCCCTTGGGGAGTCCCAGCGGCCAGTCTGCCGCTGGAGCTGATAGGGGAAGAGAACAGTTGATCACAGTTTCTGCTTCACAGGGCTTTGCCCTAGGGGACTGGAGTTAGGAGCAAGGACTTGTGAGCCCGCCAGCCTGGGTTCTCTACCATTCATGCGCCGCGTGGTCTCAGGCAAACGGGGCTTCCCAGGTGGCGCTAGTGGTGAATAACCCACCTGCCAATGCAGGAGACATAAGAGATGCGGGTTCAATCCCTGGGTCGGGAAGATCCCCTGGAGGAGGGCAGGGCAACCCACTCCAGTATTCTTGCCTGGAGAATCCCATGGACAGGGGAGCCTGGCAGACTATGGTGCATAGGGTCGCAAAGAGTCAGGCACGGCTGGAGTGACTTAGCACGCACGCATGCGCTCAGGCAGATGACGCCACCTCTCTCAGTCCTGCTCGCTCCAAGTGGAAAAGGGAGATTAAAAACAGAAGCTTCCTCCCCAGCGTGTTGGGAGGATTAACTGGAATAACGCATAAACATGCTTAGCACCATGGGGCGGATGCTCAGAGGTATGACGTCATGATATTACTTGGTTGCAGGCGTGAGCCTTCCGTTTGATAGATGAGAAACTAAGACTCAGAGCTGAGAGGGACTTGCGGAGGTCGTGGAGCAGGAGCGGGACCCAGGCCTGACAAACTTCCTACCACCCCACATGCCCTCTGACCAGAAGGACCTGCCCCCCGGGGAAGCGGTGTTGCAGGGAAAGAGCTGCTGGCGCCTCCTGGGGCCTCAAGCCCCCAGACGCTCCCCCGACCCTGACCACCTCCGTCATGATATCTACAGCATCCCACCTCCCCCTGGAGCCTCGCTGGTCCCTGTGGACTCTGAAGCATGTCCATGGTAGCCACTGAATACGATTCTATTCTGCCAGCATTTACTGTGCAATGACTTGATGCCAGGCACTGCAGCTTGAAAACAAGCCTTCCCCTGTGCCCGGGGGAAGCAGATGGCATCTGCTGTTACAAGTCAGCCTTCAAGGTGCTCATAAGTCGTGGGCATGTTCAGCACACCATGTTCAGTATTCCCGGGCTTTCTTTCTGACAGCCCTGGGAGAGGATGGCAGGCCCAGGAGGACCCTTGTTCCAGGCCCTGTCCTCCCAGCAGCCAGCAGGAGGCTGAGGTGCAGTGGGGACCTGTGGGCATGACAGGCCGGTGCAGCTAGCATCTCTTGGTCCCATCAGTTGTTAAACCATCGTCCCTGGCAATTGATCATCCTTGTCTCTTGCATCATCTCCAAGCCCAGGCTCTCTGCCTCCAGAGCAGGTCCCCAGACCAAGCCAGCCACCCTCCTCCCACTCCTCCATCTCTGACCTTCTAGAAGCAGCATCTAACCTGCATCGGAACACGACAGCTCCAAGCAGGGTCTCTGGATCCAGACACACCTGGGCTCCGATCCTGGCTCTTCACACCTGCCTACCCCTGTGTCTGGTAAATGATGTAACCTCTAGAGACTGAGTTTCTTCATCCATGAAAGTGGGTATTTAGGACCTACATCGTGGCATGTTGTGAGGATTAAATGAGACATCCTACATCAGGGCTCCCCACAGGACCTGCTTCAGCGAGGGGTGGACAGCTCTCACTAGGAACACACCTAACTTGACAGTCACAGCTGACTCACTGGGCTATTGTGGCCCATGAGATCAGGACCCCAGGATAATGACCTGCACCCCAGGCACTGCATGCTGACCCCTCTCCCTTAGGCACTTGGCCGATGCAACTCCACACATCTGCTGAGACCCCGTGCTCCTTGGACAGGGGGAAGAAGACAGGAAAGAGCAGTCACTGAGGATGGATTCCTTGCCAGCCACATGCCAGCTCCAGGAAGTGACTGCCCTGAATTTTTCAACAGTGTCATAGGCAGGAAGCACCGTGTTCATTTCAGAGGTGAGGACACTGAGGCTCAGGGCGATGAGGTGGCCTTAACCTCCTGGAGCTTGTGCGTGGGCCCCTCAGCCCACTCCACATCCTGTGCTCTCCCTGTCCCAGGGGCCGGTGATCGGGCAGACAGAAGGGCAGAAGGAGCCCTGGACTGGGAGCTGGGAGCCCCAAGCTCCAGCTCTGCAAGTCACTTCTCTCCACCCTCAGCGTCTCCATCTGCAAAGTGATGGAGAAGGAGTTTGACGGCCTGTGAGCTCCTGCTATCAGGTTCTGACTTGGACGGGCCTTTGGCGGGCAGCAAGGACTGCCCCTGTGAGATGCTGAGAGGGTCTGCAGGAGGGACCGCCCCTGTGAGATGCTGAGAGGGTCTGCAGGAGGGACCGCCCCTGTGAGATGCTGAGAGAGTCTGCAGGAGGGACCGCCCCTGTGAGATGCTGAGAGAGTCTGCAGGAGGGACTGCCCCTGTGAGGTACTGAGAGAGTCTGCAGGAGGCAGGGCTCTGGGGCCCCGTCCTCTGCCCACCCAGGCAAAGCCTAGTCCTCAGGGTCGGATCTGGCTTCAGCTGGCTCTGTTTGGCAATTAAGGGGCATAATAAACATAGCAGCTCATAAACGGGCTACCTGTATTTATTATGTATCACGTTCATTAGAGATTACATCTAATGGGCAGCTTGTGGAGTGCTGGGCTCCCAGATGAATGCAATAAAAGAAGACGTGTCTCCTGGGAAGAGGCTCTGATCAAGGTGAGGAAGGTAGAGGGAGAGATGATGTGAGCTGGAGGGCGGATGGAGGCAGGGGGGCCTGGGCCCAGCTCCAGGGCAGGGAACCGAGTGGACAGAGGGCTTGGGAGCCTGACGGGGGACCGCGTCCCAGCTCGGTCAGGCCCAGCTGGTGGCCTCGAGCGAGTTCTTGTTCTGCAAGCGTCTACGTTTCCTCGTCTTTACAATTAGTATAAAGATAATGCCTTCCTCATAATGCATGGAAAACACAGAGCACAGAGCTTGGTGCAAGGTAGACGGTAACAGCTCAGTGAGCAACATCCGGCTCCCCTGGAGCCTTACCATGTGCAAGGGACAGGCCCAGCCTCATTTAGTCTCCCTAAAGCTCCTGGAGGTAGGTAATGTCATTGCCCTTGTTTCAGGTGAGGGAATTTAGCCTCGGAGGAATCACTTGTCTAAGGTCACGCAGCATGGAAATGCCTAAACCAGGATTTGAACCAGGTCTGTCTTAATCTAGAGCCCCAACTTTCTTTTTTTAAAATTAAAGTTAATTTTTATTTATCTGGCTGTGCCAGGTTCTAGCTGCAGCATGTGGCATCTTCTAGTCTTGGCATGCAGACTCTCAGATGTGGTATATGGGATCCAGTTCCCTGACCAGGGATTGAGCCCGGGCCCCCTGCACTGGGAACGTGAAGTCCCAGTTACTGGACGACCAGGAAAGTCCCTGCAACCACAGCTCTTAATCCTCGTTTTCAGTGAATGCTAATCCCCTTGCCTCATTCATCCATTTTTTTCTCCCAAATTCAGGCCTGTCTTCACACCTCCTCTGCCCAAGTACTCAGTCATGTCCAACTCTTTTGTGACCCCATAGACTTTGGCCTGCCAGGCTCCTCTGTCCATGAGATTTCCCAGGCAAAAATACTGGAGCGGGTTGTCATTTTATACGCTAGGCAATCTTCCTGACCCAGGGATCGAAACTGTGTCTGTTGTGGTTCTCACACTGGGTTCCTCTAGGCTAGCAATCTCCTAGAGCCATTTTCAGGATTTTAGGTAACATCTCAGAAATCATCCCCTCAGCACCGGCTAACTCATGGGGCAAGTGTCTTTGGTTTTGGAGCAATTCAACCACCCAGGTAGGGAACCTTATTTCTCAGGTTGTTCAGAAGTCCTATGTACCAGGTATATATGCTTCCATAAGAAGAAGCATGCTTGGTAAAGGCCGTACTGTTTGGCCAAACAAGTCCTTTAAATCCTGGGGCCCAGAAAGATGAAATGCAAGAACCAGTATCACAGGCAAGCTTCACCTTGTGCGTGCGTGGTCAGTTCAGTTGTGTCCAACTCTTTGCGACCCCATGGACTGTAGCCCCCCAGGCTCCTCCGTCCATGGGATTCCCCAGGCAAGGATACTGGAGTGGGTAGCCATTTCCTTCTCCAGGGGATCTTTCTGACCCAGCGATCGAGCCTGCATCGCTCACGTCTCCCTCACTGTGCGCAGTCGTGTCTGACCCTTTGCCACCCCAGGGACTGTAGCCCACCAGGCTTCTCTGTCCCTGGGATTCCCCAGGCAAGAAGACTGGAGTGGGTTGCCATTTCCTACTCCACCTCCTGCATCGGTCTCCTGCGTTGGTAGGCGGATTCTTTACCACTGCACCACTCATGACTCAGGTCTCACAGGTGCTGGGAAGGCAGCTGAGGGGCTGTGGACCCGGCTGGCCTTCCGCGAGGTGCCTGCCCCAGGGTGAGCCTGAGGGGCTGTGGGCCCGGCTGGCCTTCCGCGAGGTGCCTGCCCCAGGGTGAGCCTGAGGGGCTGTGGACTTGCTGCCGTGAGCCTCACGGTCTCAAGTCTCTTGTGCCTGTCACAGTGCCCCCTGCTCCTGGACGCTGAGGCTTCCCGGCTCACAGATGGGTGTTTTAGGATTCAGTGTGACCCTGGATGCAACTGGCTGTTTCATGTATAACAAAGCCAAAGGTGTTTATGGACTTTAAGGGGAACTATAATGCGACACTTCTGTCTGTGTGATAACTGATTTAGAGTCCAGCCCTTGCATAACTTACGTCACCGGGGAAATGGGAAAACAGACTGCAAAAGGGAAAGGAGGTGTAGCCAAGTTACAAAACCAGTTAGAGAGGGGTCTGGGCCTGGAGACCCGTTTCTTAAAGCCTAGGCCAGTGTCTGCGGCTATTCTCCATGTCTCACTTCTTTCTTTCGGCAGCACACACCTTCCCCTGTTAGAACGTGTGCTGAGAAAGGCATGGGCTTATTTTGTTCACTGCCATGTTCCCAGCATCCAGAGCAGTATCTGGCAAGTGTAGGTCCTCAATTTCTCTGGATGAAGGAATGAATGGAGAGTGGGAAAAGAAAACAGACACAGAGAACAATCGAGACTCAGTAAATCAGAGAGATCGGCGGATTTATCTGAGTGAACTCCGAGAGATGGTAATGGACAGGGAGGCCTGGCGTGCTGCGATTCATGGGGTCGCAAAGAGTCGGACACGACTGAGTGACTGAACTGAACTGAAGAGGAAAGATATATATAAATATATCCCTCCTGACCAAGCCAGATGTCCATGGTCTGCCCCACACCCACCTCCATGGATAACCAGTGAACATGGTCTGGGCATCCACCTATTTTCAATATATGAGGATGCTGATAATAATAACTCCTCATGGGAGCAGTGCTTTGCAGTTTTCCAAGTGTTTTCACATCATATCGCTTCATTTCATGTGCCTCACTGCACAAATTCTTACAACCACCTCCGGCTTCAAAGTTGAGAATCGCAGTTTTTAGAAGAGAACCCAGCATCTCAGGGAGGGCAGTGACTTTCCAAAGGCCTCCAGGCAGCTGGCTGAGGCAGGGGCGGTCCCAGGCTGTGCAAGGCAGCAGTGATGGCTGAGCCGGGCGGGCCTCTCCCAGGCCATCCTTTCCCCTTAGTGCAGATCTCTGCTGTGTCAGAAAACAGCTGGGGAGGGGGCATCCTGGCAAAGAGGAGGGCAGGAGATGTCCGAGATTCATGCGGAGTTCAGCACCTCCTCCCTGCCCCTGGGGTGGGGGGTGCCTTCTGCATCACCCAGGTCTTCATCCTAGCCTCAGTGTCCAGAGGAAGGTGGGTCACATCACATCCAGGACAACCACCAGCCTGAGATGCTGGGCAGAACATGGTGATATTGGCGCACAGGCTGGGATGGGCCAGGGGAAGGACAGGGATAAGAGAAAACTATGACCCCCTCCTGCTTCCCTGAGCCCTGAGGTCAGGCGTGGGATGCAACCCCTGAACTAGACCTTAGAGCTCCCCTTCCTAAGGCTGCAGAAACCTGAGTTTTAAGGGGAACTGAAGTTGGCTTCATCTTGCCCAGTAAGCCACCCTTGGACAGAGTTCCAGCCCAAATGTCCTTGGCCCCTGCCTAGACCCAGGGGTTTCTCACCGCAGATGTCCACCTGGGTAGCAGGGTCCTATCTGGTAGTGACAATGTCCTCCCTTCCCCACACCCCCCCAGGGCCAGTTTCAGGGGATCCCTCACTGCTCAGATGGGGCTGGGCTTCTGGCCTCTTCCCCACTCCTGCCCCCAACACAGCTTTGCTAACATCTTGCCTGGAGTTTCTAGGAGAAAGAGCCTAGAATCTCAGGAGGATGCTCAGCTTTGCCACTTAAATTTCTAAGGCTCAACTTCCTTCTATAAAATGGGGCAGTAGTCCACCTCCCAAGGCCGTCATGGGGACGCACCGTAATCACGTGGGTGGGCGCACAGCCCTGTCCACGGAGGCTAGCTTTGATTCTGACTCCTGGGTGTAGATCTGTGGTCCGTAACTTACTAGCTGTGTGAGGACGGACAAGTCTCTTTCTTCTCCAGGTCTCAGTTTCCATTGTAAAATGAGGGTGATGGTATGATATCTACTTCCTAGGCTTGTTCTTGGCATCTAATGAGCACATGCATGTAAGCGTGTAGCCCAAAGCCATATAGCAGATACCGAGGAGGGCGGCTGAAGAACTTCCCACGTGTTTATGTTTAGGGCAGAGTACAAGCTCCCAGGGCCTCTGAGAGCTCGCAGGAGGGAGGCCCCTTTTCCTGCCTTCCTTCCCATCTGCCCAACCCCACCTCTGCACTTCCTCCCAGCCTACTCCCCTGCACCATCCCCTTCCCAACTGAAAGCTCCCCAACTGCCCCCAGTGGAGCTACCCCAGGGGGGAGTTTGTCCTCCTTCCTGTGGTCCCCAGCCCTATGGTCATCCCTTCCCTTGCCCCTTCCAACCTCCTACTCCGACTACCACCCGAGCATGAGTTCATGCTTACTTGCATCTGTATTCCCTAACACAGCACCCAACGCAGAGTAGATGGGCGGGTGGATGGATGGAGGGATAAATGGAAGGAGACAGGAAGGGATGTGTTGTGTTGGCCAAAAAGTTCGTCCAGGTTTTTCCATAACATCTTATGGCCAACCTAGTATATAGATGGATGGACAGCGAGGAATCTTTCATCTACAGCCCAACCCCCTCCACCACTGATGAGACTGGAAAGAAATCTGAACAGTACCCGAGGCCCAGAAATCCCCGCTTCCTGCCCATGGGGTTGCCCGTGCAGCCCAAGCACCCCAGGCCTCGATGTTTCCTGGCAGTGTCCTCCAGCCCAGTGTTTGAGCAGGAGCAGCTGTGGAATTCCCCACACGTGTGATCGGCCAGGCATCTCCGTATGGATGGGACCCCGTGACTGCTGAAACCACACCCTCATTTCCACTGCTGGGAGCTGGCAAGCTAAAGGAGCCTTCTGGCAAATTCTTAGGCAAAGCTAAGGAACCCTTTCCAGCATCAAATTTCTCTCCCCCCTGGGAGTCAGGGTTTCTGGGGAGGGTGTCTGATTTACAGGGCCCGGCTGGCTCTCTCTCTCTCTGCTGGGACATCACTGCAGACGCCCAGGAAGCAGCCAGGTGGCATCCCAGGGTATGGGCCCCCCACCCCTCCTCCCGGTTCATCCGCTGCATGCAGCAGTGTGTCAGCAGGGATGAAGCCTATGCCAGAAACCGCGAGTCTCTTGGAGATGAAGTTCCCCTCGCAGCCCCAGCGAGGGCACCCGGCAGCTGCCATGCGGGCAGAAGGCGGGCGCAGCATGTGGGCCTCCCCAGCTGGAGTGCCCCAGGTGCCGAGAGCTTTTCATCAGCGCTAATGGGCCCAGATCAGCAAGGCACTTGCCCTGAATGTGTGTGTCCAAAGGGCGGGCAGGTGTTCACGTGCAGCTTCCCAAAAGTGGCTGCTCCTTATTTCTAGAGTGATTGAGTATTTTCTCTTACAGGACAAGCTGGGCCAATAAGGGAGACTGACCAGGAAACGCTGTCCTGGTGACGCCGGAAGAACTGTCCAGGTGACAAGTCGGTAATTGCTCCCCGTGCCCCGTCCCTGCACCTGCCGTCTCCCCGACTCCACCCTGTCTCCCTATAAGCTCTCAGTCTGTCCTTTCCCGGACCCCTTCCTGCCGTCTCTCGTTCCCCACACCTCACCTTGTCTTTCTCCATTTTCCGCTCTCTTTCTGACTTTGCCGATCTCTCTGATTTACTGAGTCTCGATTGTTCTCTGTGTCTGTTTTCTTTTCCCACTTTCCATTCATTCCTTCATCCAGACAGACAAATTGAGGACCTACACTTGCCAGATACTGCTCTGGACGCTGGGAACATGGCAGTGAACAAAATAAGCCCATGCCTTTCTCAGCACACGTTCTAACAGGGGAAGGTGTGTGCTGCCAAAAGAAAGAAGTGAGACATGGAGAACAGCCGCAGACACTGGCCTAGGCTTTAAGAAACGGGTCTCCAGGCCCAGACCCCTCTCTAACTGGTTTTGTAACTTGGCTACACCTCCTTTCCCTTTTGCAGTCTGTTTTCCCATTTCCCCGGTGACGTAAGTTATGCAAGGGCTGGACTCTAAATCAGTTATCACACAGACAGAAGTGTCGCATTATAGTTCCCCTTAAAGTCCATAAACACCTTTGGCTTTGTTATACATGAAACAGCCAGTTGCATCCAGGGTCACACTGAATCCTAAAACACCCATCTGTGAGCCGGGAAGCCTCAGCGTCCAGGAGCAGGGGGCACTGTGACAGGCACAAGAGACTTGAGACCGTGAGGCTCACGGCAGCAAGTCCACAGCCCCTCAGGCTCACCCTGGGGCAGGCACCTCGCGGAAGGCCAGCCGGGCCCACAGCCCCTCAGGCTCACCCTGGGGCAGGCACCTCGCGGAAGGCCAGCCGGGTCCACAGCCCCTCAGCTGCCTTCCCAGCACCTGTGAGACCTGAGTCATGAGTGGTGCAGTGGTAAAGAATCCGCCTACCAACGCAGGAGACCGATGCAGGAGGTGGAGTAGGAAATGGCAACCCACTCCAGTCTTCTTGCCTGGGGAATCCCAGGGACAGAGAAGCCTGGTGGGCTACAGTCCCTGGGGTGGCAAAGGGTCAGACACGACTGCGCACAGTGAGGGAGACGTGAGCGATGCAGGCTCGATCCCTGGGTCAGGAAGATCCCCTGGAGAAGGAAATGGCAACCCACTCCAGTATCCTTGCCTGGGGAATCCCATGGACAGAGGAGCCTGGGGGGCTACAGTCCATGGGGTCGCAAAGAGTTGGACACAACTGAACTGACCACGCACGCACAAGGTGGAGCTTGCCTGTGACACTGGTTCTTGCATTTCATCTTTCTGGGCCCCAGGATTTAAAGGACTTGTTTGGCCAAACAACACTGCCTTTACCAAGTATGCTTCTTACTGCGGCCTCATATGCACCTGGTACATAGGACTTCTGAACAACCTGAGAAATAAGGTTCCCTACCTGGGTGGTTGAATTGCTCCAAAACCAAAGATACTTGCCCCATGAGTTAGCCGGTGCTGAGGGGATGATTTCTGAGATGTTACCTAAAATCCTGAAAATGGCTCTAGGAGAAGAAGGACCTTAGTCGGCAAAGTAATGTCTCTGCTTTTGAAAATGCTATCTAGGTTGGACATAACTTTTCTTCCAAGGAGTAAGCGTCTTCTAATTTCATGGCTGCAGTCACCATCAGCAGTGATTTTGGAGCCTAAAAAAATAAAGTCTGGCACTGTTTCCACTGTTTCCCCATCTATTTCCCATGAAGTGATGGGACCAGATGCCATGATCTTTCCTCTTAGTGGCCCCAATGTCAAATTTGTTGCTCCAATTTTGTGATAACTAAACCTCATAATAACTGGTAGTATTGAGCATTTACCATGTATCAGATTCTGCTAAGCATTTCTCCCACATTTTTTTATTCAATCTTCACATAGGAGGTGGGTATCATTGTCAACCCATTTTACAGATGAGGAAACTGAAGCTCAGAGAATATAATTAACTGGCCTGGATTTTAATCACATGTTTAGTAAGACTTGGCCATGAAGCAAGCCTAAGTCTGCTAGACTCCAAACCAGAGCTTCCAATAAGGTCCATGGACGTGGCTTGCCAGAAAGGAGTGCGATGCCTCGGTCTCCAAAGCTTCTAACCCAATGCTGTCAGCCCAGAGTCAGGCAACCAGGCAAGTGGGCCCCAGGGACCGGCTAGCATCCTCCCCCGTGCCAGCTGCAGGCCTCTGGGGGATGACCCCGTCCTGCCACCCCGTGACAGATGGGAGCCCCGAGGCCCAGGGAGGGGCAGATGCAGGGCGAGGTCACGCAGTGCTGCTGCATCTCCTCTGCAGGCGCCGGCCTGGGCCAGACAGCTTTGTTCATCTCCCCGCTCCCACCGCCCCAGACGGCCGCTCAGTTCCATCTGCACGGAGCAGGCCCAGCAGCGGCTCTGTGATGAAGAAGAACAGCTCAGTTCATAAATCACTCCTTTTACTTTCACCGCCTCTAGCCCCCACCAGGCGTGCTTTCTGGAGAGAGAAGAGAAAGCACGTGGATGGGCGTTGGACAGACAGGGCAAAACGCCCATCGGAGGAAGCAAAGGTAGGTCTGCTTTGGGCTGGTGGAAGCCAAGAAGCGTCTAGTATTTGCTCCTGCCAGGTGAGGGCCCTGTGGTGCAGGGCGGAGCCTCTGGGAGTCCCAGGGGACCAGCCTCACCTGGGTCTCAACCAGTGCCCCTGCCTCCAGCAAGCTGGGAGGCCTGGGCCAGCCTCCTCATCACCCGAGCCTCCATGGATGGCTTCACCTCTGAGACGGGCATTCTCACATCTAACTCCCAGGGTCAGTGCGTGGATTCAGAGATAGTGTCGGTGAAAGCACTTAGCGTTCCTTCTTCCTGTGTGTTTATGCCAGCACTGGGCTGGGTCCAAGGCACGGAGGCCAGCAGCTTCCCTCCCTCAAGGACTCGAGTCACCTCTGAGACGGGCATTCTCACATCTAACTCCCAGGGTCAGTGCGTGGATTCAGAGATAGTGTCGGTGAAAGCACTTAGCGTTCCTTCTTCCTGTGTGTTTATGCCAGCACTGGGCTGGGTCCAAGGCACGGAGGCCAGCAGCTTCCGTCCCTCAAGGACTCGAGTCTCCTGAGAATTAATAACCTGCTACTCAGAACTGTTAACAGCCACATGGACCACAAGCACACTGGGCAGGAAGGGAAACTAGCGCTGACTGCCTTAGGGGGGGACAGGGGGTGCGGCAGGAGCAGCCTGGAAGCCTGGGGGCCCTGTGTGTGGGGAGCACACACATTTTTGTTGGCAGGGACCAACACTTATGAGCCTCAGTGATGCTGCAGGGCATTGTGTCCTGGACATTTACCTATAATGAATGACCTTACTTGATCCTCCAAAGAGATCTGCAAATTAGATGAATTGCCATTGTTCCCTTGTACAGAAGAGGAAACTAAGGCCCCAAGGGGCTTGAAAACCCTTAGAGCCAGAGCTGACTCAAGTCTGCCTGACTCTAAGACCCCTGTGTTCCTTCTTCAGGACACGGGACTGAGGCTTAGGAAAAAAGAAAGGAAGGCAGTATTTCCCTGGCAGTCCAATGGTTAAGACTCTGCCCTTTGGGCCACGGGTTCGATCCCTGGTTACTGAACAAGAGCCCATGTGCTGAGCGGTCTGGCCAAAAAACAAAGGGAAAAAAAAAAAAAAAAAAGTAAGGACTTGGGGCTGAGACTTGCTGCAAGAAGGATGATGCTTCTCATCAGGTTCCAAGCCGAGGGGGGAGGAACTTATTTGCTCACTGGTGGTGCTTGCTGTGCTTCATCTCAAGACAGACAGTCTCATAAACAAGCAATTGGCCCCCAATCCTGGCGTACCTGGTGAATGGCAGTCATGGGGACATGGACACAGCTGATGGGGGATAACATCTAATTAGGCTCCTGGAGGCAGAGCCTGTGGTGGATGTAGCAGATCCTAAGTGACAGCCTTCCCCAGCCCTGCACTCGCTGAATCTTGCATGTTGCGGGGGCAGAGTGGCTGCAGCGTCTTGGAGAGCACAGTCTCTGATCTGGGAGCTGAACCAGCTCTGGGCACTGTGTGTTCCTGCCACGAGCCCTCTCCTCTGCCTTCAGAAGATCTTCAGAGAAGGAAGCCTTAATGAGGTCTGACTCCAACGCTCTCTTTTCACACCGGGGGCATGCTGAGGCCCAGAGATGGGCAGGGTCTGGTCCAAAGACACACAGCAGGGCCAGAACTAGGAACTCCTGATTTTAAGCCCCATGCTCTGCCCACCTGGGGCTTCCCAGGTGGCGCTAGTGGTAAAGAAGCCGCCTGCCTATGCAAGAAATGTAAGAGACATGGGTTCGATCCCTGGGTTGGGAAGATCCCCTGGAGAAGGAAATGGCTACCCACTCCAGTATTCTTGCCTGGAGAATCCCATGGACAGAGGAGCCTGGCGGGCTGCAGTCCATAGGGTTGCAAAGAGTCAGACACCGCTGAAGAGACTTAGCACGCACACACACTCTTCCCATCACTCAAGGCAGCCTCCTGAGACTAATATCTCAATTTATTTTGACTTTGGTGAGCATTTTACACACAGTTTCTCAATCACCCCGGAGACAGGCACTCCTGCTTTATAGAAGAGTAAGCTGAGGCACAGAGAGACGAAACCCCTGGCCTGAGGTTGGGGAAATTTCTGGGGCAACAAAGCAGGATCCCATCCTTCTCCCCTGGTCATCCTTCTGAGGCGTGGCCCGGGGACTTTGGGCCGTCAGTCCCCAGAGTGGCCCTTGCTACAATCCTTGTCCCCTGCCCCACGGACCTGAACTGGACTCAGAACCACAGAAGGCGCTCATCTCTGACAGTTCCTGGGATGGGGCCACGGCTCCATCTTCCTGCCTTTCCACTTGGGACGACCCATGTGCAAAGGCCTCTGGGAAGGCTCTGCACCCTCCACCAAAGGCTGGTAGGCAGCCTGGCTGCTTCCGTGGAATTCAGAGAGCATCTGCCCCAGGGCCCGCCTGGATGGGCAAAGAACAAACTCCCTCCCAGACAAACATTATTCTTGCGGTAATTTACATCAGAAAGCATTCCATTCCTGTAGACGGTCTCACTCATTCTCCCTTCAGTGAGCGCTGCAGGTCTGTGGAGTAACCCACAGCCCCGTGGGACGCGGTGCTGGGAGCCGTCACTGTGCCCCAGACTCTGGCAACCATCTTCCCCGTGCGGGTTCTCCCTGCCCAACCTGGCTCAAGTGTGGCTTCTGCTAACACCTTTGCTTCCCCTAGTTGAGTCTTCTTATTCTCCAGGGAACCTCCTGGAAGCTTGTGTTAAACCTTATGCTACCCAGAGCCTGCATCTCGTTAACTCTTACTGTATATCTGGCCTTGAACTAACAGCATACAGATCCTCACAAGAGTCTAGGAGGTGGGTCTGCTCCCCCAATGACCTGTGATTGAACTGGGCTCAGAGACAGTGAGCAGCCTGCCTTAGGGATTCCCCTGGCCTGATCCTAAAGTTAAGCTCTTTTCCTCCACCCCTACATAAAATAAGATACACAGGATTAAACCGATTATATTAAATAATGTTATTAAAATATTTTCAAAATGTTTGTAATACGCAAAGACTTCTTTATTAACTCATTAAATTCAAGAGCTAGTGATAGATTTGACAGCTATTGTAATTTCAAAAGATCTGAACAGTTTGGGGGCGATGTGAAAATATCTGCTTCCACCTATTGATGGCAATACTACGAGTACAGCTAATGATACTACAGCTTGTTGCCTGAGCTCACAGAGGAGGAGATGGTCGGATGGCGTCACTGACTCAATGGACCTGAGTTTGAGCAAACTCCGGGAGATGGTGAAGGACAGGGAAGCCTGGTGTGCTGCAGTGCATGGGGTCGAGGAGCTGGACACGACTGAGTGAACAGCAACATCAGTAGTAACAGGATATGCTCAATGTCAGGTAAATGTTAGTGAAAGTAAAGAGATAATTTTTTCCCCCAAACTCGCCAGTTTCTCGAGTTCCATGTGATCTGTGGACCCTGGGATGGGAACTCCTGCCTTAGACGTAGATCATCCCTGATGGTGACGCCCTCCCCGTCTGTAGCTCATTAATCCAGTTTATTACTTCTGATCTCCATCCCCCTCGCGCCCCTCCCACCCCCCCAAGATAGAGGCTGCCCTCTCCCCTCAGACCCTACCCCCAGCAGAGGGGCAGCGAGTTTACAGCAGAAGCAGATGGGACCGCAGGAGCAGGGGAGAGGCGGGGGGTGGGATGGAAGGATCAGAATCCTAAATTGACCGTGGCTGAATGTGGCCGCCTTCCCGCTGGGAGCAGACCCAGGCAGCTGGGGTGGAAGGGGTGGCCAGGGAGCCAGCCTGTCTGCAAAGCCCCTGGGGAATTTGTTAATAAGTCCTCGAACTTCCAGGCTCCAGCCCTGAGATTTGGATTCTGCAGGATCCAGGAGGGGTCTACTCATAGGCCTTTCCTTTGGATCCATCCCTGGGGGCATCTACACTGTCAGGTTCAAAGACCTCAAGGTGAGATTCCCCTCTCCCCTCTAGGTCTATCCAGGAGGCTGGGATAGCTTGAAAACCCTTAGAGCCAGAGCTGACTCAAGTCTGCCTGACTCTAAGACCCCTGTGTTCCTTCTTCAGGACACGGGACTGAGGCTTAGGAAAAAAGAAAGGAAGGCAGTATTTCCCTGGCAGTCCAATGGTTAAGACTCTGCCCTTTGGGCCACGGGTTCGATCCCTGGTTACTGAACAAGAGCCCATGTGCTGAGCGGTCTGGCCAAAAAAGAAGAGGAAAAAAAAAAAAAAAAAAAGTAAGGACTTGGGGCTGAGACTTGCTGCAAGAAGGATGATGCTTCTCATCAGGTTCCAAGCCGAGGGGGGAGGAACTTATTTGCTCACTGGTGGTGCTTGCTGTGCTTCATCTCAAGACAGACAGTCTCATAAACAAGCAATTGGCCCCCAATCCTGGCGTACCTGGTGAATGGCAGTCATGGGGACATGGACACAGCTGATGGGGGATAACATCTAATTAGGCTCCTGGAGGCAGAGCCTGTGGTGGATGTAGCAGATCCTAAGTGACAGCCTTCCCCAGCCCTGCACTCGCTGAATCTTGCATGTTGCGGGGGCAGAGTGGCTGCAGCGTCTTGGAGAGCACAGTCTCTGATCTGGGAGCTGAACCAGCTCTGGGCACTGTGTGTTCCTGCCACGAGCCCTCTCCTCTGCCTTCAGAAGATCTTCAGAGAAGGAAGCCTTAATGAGGTCTGACTCCAACGCTCTCTTTTCACACCGGGGGCATGCTGAGGCCCAGAGATGGGCAGGGTCTGGTCCAAAGACACACAGCAGGGCCAGAACTAGGAACTCCTGATTTTAAGCCCCATGCTCTGCCCACCTGGGGCTTCCCAGGTGGCGCTAGTGGTAAAGAAGCCGCCTGCCTATGCAAGAAATGTAAGAGACATGGGTTCGATCCCTGGGTTGGGAAGATCCCCTGGAGAAGGAAATGGCTACCCACTCCAGTATTCTTGCCTGGAGAATCCCATGGACAGAGGAGCCTGGCGGGCTGCAGTCCATAGGGTTGCAAAGAGTCAGACACCGCTGAAGAGACTTAGCACGCACACACACTCTTCCCATCACTCAAGGCAGCCTCCTGAGACTAATATCTCAATTTATTTTGACTTTGGTGAGCATTTTACACACAGTTTCTCAATCACCCCGGAGACAGGCACTCCTGCTTTATAGAAGAGTAAGCTGAGGCCCAGAGAGACGAAACCCCTGGCCTGAGGTTGGGGAAATTTCTGGGGCAACAAAGCAGGATCCCATCCTTCTCCCCTGGTCATCCTTCTGAGGCGTGGCCCGGGGACTTTGGGCCGTCAGTCCCCAG
The DNA here is from genome assembly GCA_006410635.1 of Cephalophus harveyi. NCBI lineage: Eukaryota > Metazoa > Chordata > Mammalia > Artiodactyla > Bovidae > Cephalophus > Cephalophus harveyi. The sequence goes on from SJYT01011194.1 coordinate 457,037, forward strand.
AGTGGCCCTTGCTACAATCCTTGTCCCCTGCCCCACGGACCTGAACTGGACTCAGAACCACAGAAGGCGCCCATCTCTGACAGTTCCTGGGATGGGGCCACGGCTCCATCTTCCTGCCTTTCCACTTGGGACGACCCATGTGCAAAGGCCTCTGGGAAGGCTCTGCACCCTCCACCAAAGGCTGGTAGGCAGCCTGGCTGCTTCCGTGGAATTCAGAGAGCATCTGCCCCAGGGCCCGCCTGGATGGGCAAAGAACAAACTCCCTCCCAGACAAACATTATTCTTGCGGTAATTTACATCAGAAAGCATTCCATTCCTGTAGACGGTCTCACTCATTCTCCCTTCAGTGAGCGCTGCAGGTCTGTGGAGTAACCCACAGCCCCGTGGGACGCGGTGCTGGGAGCCGTCACTGTGCCCCAGACTCTGGCAACCATCTTCCCCGTGCGGGTTCTCCCTGCCCAACCTGGCTCAAGTGTGGCTTCTGCTAACACCTTTGCTTCCCCTAGTTGAGTCTTCTTATTCTCCAGGGAACCTCCTGGAAGCTTGTGTTAAACCTTATGCTACCCAGAGCCTGCATCTCGTTAACTCTTACTGTATATCTGGCCTTGAACTAACAGCATACAGATCCTCACAAGAGTCTAGGAGGTGGGTCTGCTCCCCCAATGACCTGTGATTGAACTGGGCTCAGAGACAGTGAGCAGCCTGCCTTAGGGATTCCCCTGGCCTGATCCTAAAGTTAAGCTCTTTTCCTCCACCCCTACATAAAATAAGATACACAGGATTAAACCGATTATATTAAATAATGTTATTAAAATATTTTCAAAATGTTTGTAATACGCAAAGACTTCTTTATTAACTCATTAAATTCAAGAGCTAGTGATAGATTTGACAGCTATTGTAATTTCAAAAGATCTGAACAGTTTGGGGGCGATGTGAAAATATCTGCTTCCACCTATTGATGGCAATACTACGAGTACAGCTAATGATACTACAGCTTGTTGCCTGAGCTCACAGAGGAGGAGATGGTCGGATGGCGTCACTGACTCAATGGACCTGAGTTTGAGCAAACTCCGGGAGATGGTGAAGGACAGGGAAGCCTGGTGTGCTGCAGTGCATGGGGTCGAGGAGCTGGACACGACTGAGTGAACAGCAACATCAGTAGTAACAGGATATGCTCAATGTCAGGTAAATGTTAGTGAAAGTAAAGAGATAATTTTTTCCCCCAAACTCGCCAGTTTCTCGAGTTCCATGTGATCTGTGGACCCTGGGATGGGAACTCCTGCCTTAGACGTAGATCATCCCTGATGGTGACGCCCTCCCCGTCTGTAGCTCATTAATCCAGTTTATTACTTCTGATCTCCATCCCCCTCGCGCCCCTCCCACCCCCCCAAGATAGAGGCTGCCCTCTCCCCTCAGACCCTACCCCCAGCAGAGGGGCAGCGAGTTTACAGCAGAAGCAGATGGGACCGCAGGAGCAGGGGAGAGGCGGGGGGTGGGATGGAAGGATCAGAATCCTAAATTGACCGTGGCTGAATGTGGCCGCCTTCCCGCTGGGAGCAGACCCAGGCAGCTGGGGTGGAAGGGGTGGCCAGGGAGCCAGCCTGTCTGCAAAGCCCCTGGGGAATTTGTTAATAAGTCCTCGAACTTCCAGGCTCCAGCCCTGAGATTTGGATTCTGCAGGATCCAGGAGGGGTCTACTCATAGGCCTTTCCTTTGGATCCATCCCTGGGGGCATCTACACTGTCAGGTTCAAAGACCTCAAGGTGAGATTCCCCCCTCCCCTCTAGGTCTATCCAGGAGGCTGGGACCCCAGGCCAGCTGAAAATCATGCTCCCCAAATCTAGAAGGGTATCGGTGCAACCAGCCAATGGCCGTCTGCCGGTTCGATGCCCAGCATCCCTCCTCCATCACCGTGGGCAGCCACAGCCCCGGTTCCCTGACATAGCCCAGCTTCCAGCACGTGGCTCCTGGCCTCCTCTGGGCCTCCCACTCGCCCCCTCCCCTTCACGGAGAAGCGGACAATGATTCCACACCACTGGCCTCTGACTGGGACGAGCCAGCACGTGTCTGGAGCGTCTGGAGCGGAGATGTTAACTCTGGAAATCCTCCTGCCTTTGGAGAGATCTGGGGCTGGGGTGGGGGGCAGCAGTGGGGTTTAAGAGGGGAGAAAATACAAGAAAGGAGGCGCTTTGAGGACTAGAGAGCAGTGTCCATGTGGAGGTCACAAGGAACTTGCAGGGCTGGCTTATCCTCTCGGGCTCACTTCCTAAAGGGGCATCACAGGATGAGGTGGGGTGGGGAATGGGCCATCTCTATGGGTGGCTGGTGCCTCCATGCCAGCTGGAAAGGGGGGCTGCCCCGGAAAGTGACTCAGAATCACCCTCATCCCACAGCCGAGGAGACTGGCATCCAGAGGGCAAGGGACTTGCCCAAGGACACAGAGCAGAGTCACAGCTGGATGGCACAGCCCAGGCTCTCAGCCTGGGTGCTCCCTGCCGTATGCTGGGGGCCCGGTCTCAAAGCGCATGCCAGGCAACTCCCAGGTAGACTCACACTGGGATTGGAGGGGACAGGGAACACTGGACACGTCCTCAGAATTTACCATCGCTGGCAGACCTTCCCATCAGATATAACCCTTTGGTGGCCAGGGCTGTGTCTCCCACTTCCTTGGAGTCCCCTTAGCGCAAACAGGGGTGGTTGATGTTCAGAAGCTAAGTCGTATCCGATTCTTTGTGACCCCATGGACCGTACCTTGCCAGGCTCCTCTGTCCATAAGATTTCCTAGGTAAGAATACTGGAGTGGGTTGCCATTTCCTTCTCCAGAGGATCTTCCCGACCCAGGGATTGAACCTGCTTCCCCTGCACGGGCAGGCAGATCTTTACTGCTGAGCCACCAGGGAAGCCCCGGCATGGAATATCACCACTATAATAACCGCTCCTGCTTCACGCGGGCCAGGAGCCGTGCTGAACAACGTTCCAACATCATCTGAAATGAGTGAGTTATCCCCAGGGGTACGTGGAGACCCAGAGAAGGTAAGCTTCCCACGGCGGTCTAGCTGGAGAGGGCAGAACTGGTGTGCAGACCCCAATCCAGACAACACGCCCACAAGGTGGAGACAAGTAAAGAGAACAAGCTGGGAGGCGTGAGGCCTGGATTCGAGTCCAGACTCTGGAAAGCCGGGGAGAATCCTGCCCTGTCTCTGACCCTCCAGTCCTCTGGCTGATTCCCACGATGACGTCTCTGTAAGTCTCAGCGGGGCTCCGAAGCCCCCAGCCCGCCCACCCTCCCTCCGACA